>NW_019775566.1:276954-317111 GCF_001039355.2 Lingula anatina | reverse complement strand
TTTTGTTGTCGATTGTGTGTAATCTATGATGTTGCGTGTATTCAACAATGGTGTGTGAAGCATGATTGGCTATTATTAAAACAACATTGCTCTGTCCGGCTAAATGTTTTGTATTTTTGCATTTTTTTATTTGATAAATGCTATGCAAAGTAAATCAGAAGATATACCCCCGCGCTGCAGGAAACATTCCCAACCACTGTATGCAATAGACATCTTTTTAAGAAAATGTATTTACGCATATAAGCAAGTTAACGAGTCATTAGTTTCTGATGATAATGGGAAATCAAGATATTTCACTAGCCATCAATGAGAGACGGACTAAAGCTTCTTTGGCCATATCTATTAGTAGTTTTGTCTGCCGTGTGACAGTGCTTTTGGTACCGAAGGGTGAACAAAATTATAATAATCACCATATATGTTTAATTAGTAATTGATATGAGACTTGTGATGTAAAATCTTTCGGGAG
This sequence comes from Lingula anatina, assembly GCF_001039355.2. Next base: position 316,645 of record NW_019775566.1, on the reverse strand, counting down.
ACAGTAATGTGCAAAGCTTCTGCATCTATATAGTTACTGCGTTTGCGAGCTTCTATAAAAGAACTGAAAAAGTTCTAAGTAATTGTATTAGTTTAAAAACACTATATTTCCGATGATATTTTATGTCATTTTAGTTAAAATGGAATTCATTCTCTAAACATTTTACCTCACGCACTTTTGGTACATTGTGGTATAAATGCAATACCGGTGATAGTTTCACCATGATGAATGCCTGCATCTACATAGATCCATAGAGATAATTTCACTCGTGTTTTAAAATTGGTGTTTAGAGCATTAAATTAATGTTTTTAAGGAGTTTGCTATTTTTTCCGGAGCACATTATCTTATTCCGTAGATGTATTCTGAATATTGTTTAAATATTGATGTTAAGGGGACGTTTGACATTAAAAGGCTTAATAATAATAATAATTAGCATTATAAATGACACAGATATCGCATGTTTTGTTCTTTTGTGCATTCATATTTTGATTGCTTTAGAGATCGAAGGAATCAAACAAGCCAGCAGTACTTTATAAGGATCCAGATGGGCAGAGACCCGACCCCCTTTTTCCTGGATCCAAAGAAAAAGTCGAAATTTGCATTTACCCTTTCCCAAAGTAACATATCTTCCCAAAGACTTACAGTGACGGTTGAAAGCATGTCACTTAAAATATTAACGCTGAACACAGCATTGAAAAATGCCCTGAATTACATTTTATTTTCAGAAATGTTGTAGAAAGGGGCTAAGGCGGTAAAATAATTCCCTCCTCGATGCCTCAGATCCTCTTGTGATTGCCCAACATTTGAACAAAAAGGTTGTCCCGGAAATATACGGAATTGGAGGTTGGACAACATTTTTGATCAAGAGTGTATACACTTAATGCTTATTGAATGTTTTACTTTTTTGAATGATATGCACTTCATACGATTAAAAAATGCATAATTAACTGCTTTTCATATAATCCAAGTTTTTCATTATATCTTTGTGCTACACTAAAAATTTGACTTCTATGAATTTTATTCATTATTATGCCTTTTCAAATGTGCAGTAAAAAAGTGCCATCAACCACTGACATTTGTGCTGGGTGTCTGACTTGAGCAAATTGAAAAAGAAGTCGAGATATTCGTCTCTAAAATAAGGGAAGTATTTTGGTATGCATGAATTAATTCTAGGAATAGGTTTTACTACTGTCGTCACTACAATTACCCTTCGTCTGCGATATTTCTGAAAAAATACGTCACATATAAAAATGTATCATTATTTTGAATTGAACAACTAAATACATCCTTTACGCAATCGTTTCTCCGTCGTATGAGTGGGATTTGACTATATATATATAAATGATCCGAATTTCAAACAGAGATCGCATAAGAGTAGACGCGCTTGTACACACACTGGACAAAAGAAGTGTCACCCCTACTGAGCCAATACTATGGGGGAGATAAATGACTGTGGAATGATATGCTCCTGGTATCATTTTATTAACATCAAATTTCACAAAAAATCACAAAATGAGAACAAAATATACATTCTACCAAATTATGTAGTTACAAGTCCAAAATTAGTACTTAGTGGCATAGCCACTTGACCTAATAANCCTGATACTTTCTTTCTGGAGGTCAAATAATAATCCACAATATTCCTTTTCACTCGGAAGTTTTGACTCTCTATGTTAATTTCTAATAATTAAAACTATTAAAACTATGGGTGTCCTGATTGTATCTACGTAATATCATACCATACACTGTATGTGGTTTTTGATTGAAAAGCGTTAAATGACTTTCACGGCCTTATGAGAAACTGAAGTGATACAATTCTTTTAAAATTCTATAATTTTCCTTTTTTGTGTCGTGTTAATATTTAAAAAAAACAATCCTGAAATGAAACTTACTTTGGCCTGCTCATAAGAAATCCCGTTGTCCTTTGCAAGCTGTGCTATCTGTGTTTGTGTCACTAGAATAAATGGAATGCTGTAAATATCATTTAACATCAGCTACTAAAGGGATTCATACGGGGCTTTCAAAATGTTGATCTCGTTACCCAGTGATAGTTTGAACTTTCTAACATCTCAAAAACAATTTCACGAACTTATTGCCGCTGGTTCTTCTTGTATGGTGTATTTTCTGGTCGAAACGTATCTAGTACTACATTAAATCACTTTCTTTCGCCAAAAAGGCAGTAAAGAACGATCTTCGCGTAATAAAACACTAACTATTCTTATCATTTACGAAAGTTTTTTTTTTTTTACCCATCTGTTGTTTCTTACCAGCTGTTTCTACAAACCCTGGACATATAGTATTACATGTGATGCCGTATTCAACTACCTCCAGCGCAATACCCTGAAGTAAAATTAAACCACCTTTAAACCAACTGTTTGGAAAAATACAATTAATAGCCTAACTAAGAAGCGTGCTTAAGGATTTTTAAAGGTAATTCTTGTTAGCAGGTAGACGCCCGTTAACAGTCATTTGCTGTGAAATTATCAATCACCAGTGCATCATCACCCAGTCCGTAAAGTAAGCGACGGGGGTTTCTCAAGACACATAATAATGATATAAATCTTTAAAGGCTGATTTCAAGGCAAAATATTTGTATTATTCATCCAATAGGTGTAACATATCCATCTACACTAGATCATCGAGAGCATTCCCTTTCGGTGTGACTTAACTACTGGTCACACTGCAATAAATGCATTAAGTTAAGACGACAGAAGAAACAGTGTTTTTATTCTAATTTTCAGTTTATAACAGATCTCTCCTTTGCCAATCCCACAACGCCATGTTTAACTGCGCTGTACACAGCTTTCCCTGCTGTCGATATCATACCGTGCACAGAAGAAGTGATGACGATGCGCCCACAGCCTTGCGTGAAAAAAAAAGAAAATCATGACCAAAATAATCCTAAAATACTTCTCACTGCATTGCATAGCGAATAAAGACAGAAAATGACTGGTACTAAATAATGTTTTACAATTTTTACCTTTTTCACATTTTTCTTTCTCCGATTGCCATTTTCGTGGTATATTAAACCGGTTATCCCTGATCACAACTCAGCATAGCTTACCCTTTTTCTTCATGAGTGGTATAAACCTTTTGCAGAGGTGAAAAGGAGCTGACAGCATGACTGCCACCATGTCGTCCCATTTCTCCTCAGGGTATTCCTCAACAAGGCAGACGTGATTGTATCCTAAAACGTAACCAAAATAGTGACCAACATAAATGAATAAATAAATAAATATGTGCATATAGCTATTTTAATCTTAAGAGATAATAACAGAAACAAATAGGAGAAAGCATCAAAAGTCATTTCACTCCACATTCATCTAAAACAGTTTTAAAACCACATCATAACTATTGACAACAATTGAGAAAATCACACGACTAATTCGACATGTACAACTTAAAAAATAAATCTCAATTCGTTTCCAAAGCCACCGTGCAGTGTCAGCCATTTCAGCTGTCTTTGTATGCGCACCTGCATTATTAATTAGAACGTCCACGCCCTCTGGATATAACTTGATGACACTGGTGAACAGCTCATTGATGTCTGCAACCTTACTGAGGTCTGTCGCAATGTAATCAACTCGACACTTATATTTGCTAAAATAAAAGAATTTAAATAAAGATTAACCAAAAATAGTCTTGAAACTGAAACAGGCCTACATCCGAAACTGTACGATTATCCGATCTTTCCATTATCAAATCTTACAAATTACAAAACAGCTGTGAAATTATCATGCCACGTTACATAAGAATAAATACACGTATCTCCATATGACATGCATGGTGACGATCGTATACTCCCCTACCAAAGAAAGTGTCACCACTACTGCAATGAGTAAAAGTATACAGAAAAAAGACATAGACTTATATTTTTTATTCAATTTCTAGAACGATTTTTGACAAAAGTTAAGGTGTTGGACCACCAATGATTAAAAGGACCACAGTAAAAATGTCAAAGTCACATCTTAGTGCTTTGCACAGCATTCTGTTGATTGAAGAACGCACCTGACACGTGCAAGATGCCAGGAAGATTCTTAAATGTTTGCGGGGTGACGACGTTCCACATACGACACAAAGTCAGGATAAGAACATTTCTGTCTGTAGGTTTAACCCTCAGCAATCCTTTTCTGAGTATTTCTGACACATTTGGAAGTTGCGCTGGCCATTAGAAGGTGGGGGCTGGATCTGGTTCGCATATACCAAGTCTTCTGTTTCATTGGCTTTTTGTGGTGTAACCTAATCATGGTGACACACAACTGGGTGGGCACGGTCCCCAAAATTTTCTCGATAGAACAGAATGCCCTAAGTTCCTTTCCCGATGTAACGAAACTGAGGGTCCTTGTAACTGAAAATCCGCCCTCCATATAGTTACAATGGTTAGGGTTAGCCTGACCTAATTAAGTGGGTCAAAATCTAGGCTGCGGCTTTCCTGTACAAATGAATGGGAAGCGGACTACCTATCATGGGGGACTCTCTGTCACGTAACACCGGGCTTGGATGTTATGCTCTGTGTTAACTTTCCTGCTGACCGCTACCAGCTTGCAAATGCCATGGTAGACAAAACGTCCACATGTCAATCACTTCTGTCAACCATGAATCTCATTTGAAACAGTGCCATTCACCAGTTTTTGGGTGGTGCCTCTGCCAGAGTTCTGGTATACCAGCTGACTCGTGTTAGCATTCCCTCTTCTCTGGATGTGGTAACCGCGTCGTCTCTTTAAGTCGGACTGAATCAGAGCCAGGAAATCCTAGCCATGTTCCTGTTTGGTTATGACGTTGTTTAACCCTCTGAAGGTTTCTATGAAACAACTCCCTCCTGTGTCCACTGTATGGACAACATTATAAAATATAAGAGATAATGGGTCTTTTGATGGTCATGCTGGGACAGTGCACTACCTCTCGCTTCTCTTATTTGCTCGATATTTGGTTGTGTGAACATTGTGTAATAATATAATTAAATCTATGGGTAGCACTGTGCTAGCAATATGCATAAATGCTTTAGGGGAGACAGTTTTTTGGTAGGGGATTTTACTTTGAAATGATGAGCCAGTGCTCACTCGTTGCCCTTTATCCGGAGACGTACCCAAATCCCAAAGGCCATCACTGTTTAGAAAGCAATATACACACACTGGACAAAAGAAGTGTCACCCCTACTGAGCCAATACTATGGGGGAGATAAATGACTGTGGAATGATATGCTCCTGGTATCATTTTATTAACATCAAATTTCACAAAAAATCACAAAATGAGAACAAAATATACATTCTAAAAAAATATGTAGTTTCAAGTCCAAAATTAGTACTTAGTGGCATAGCCACGTGACCTAATAATAGGTGCCAGTCTACGAAGCAAGGATTCATTTAATTGTCTGATGCGTTCAGGGCTTATGCTGGCCCAAGCATGAAACACTGAATATAACAGAGTTTCTCTGCTGGTTAGACGGGCATTTGTAAAAAGTTTTGACATATCATTCCACACATTTTCTATTATGTTTGTATCCGGACTCTGGGCAGGCCACATCACCCTGCGAATGTCCTGTTGGTCAAACCAATCATCAACTGCTCTGGGCCTGTGACAAGGAGCATTGTCATCCTGGTGAACAGATGGATAATTCCTTTCACCAAACATGTTAGTAATAGATGGTAGCAAGCCTGACTCCAAAACATCGATATATTTCTAGTGATTCATGTTTCCATTAACCACTATCAATTCGCCCAAGCCATGGATGCTGATGCAGCCCCACACCATGATGAATATGCTGCTCCGGGTTCGAAAATTCAGTGCATGTGGTTCAAATGCTTTACCAGCAGTTTGCCAGCATAGTACCCGTCTGTCATCAGAGGTCAGACCAAAGCGACACTCATCAGAAAAAATATATAGGACCAATTGTCATGAACTGTCCAGTTCCAGATCCTGTTGACCCTAGTTTACTCTACGTTGCCTGTTTTGTAACGATATAAGAGGTTTCAGTCTTGCTACCCTGCTGTACACTCTCTGAGCATGTAACCGACGCCTAGAAATTTTCACAGACACATTCTTATGTGTGAAATTGTTCCACTGTGTTGTCAACTGACAAGCAGTGTCGAACTTTGACAACCTGGACATCAAAATCAGTCGTCGGTCTTCACGGCCAGTATTTTTTCTTGGACGACCCATCAGAGGCAATTTGTCTCTTGATCCAGTGTTTCTATACCGAGACCAGATCCTCTGCACGGTTCTGACTGAACAATTCAATTGTATCGATATTCTGACATTGCTTATATTCCGCCTCTTCAGGTTAATAACTTGCATCTATAACCGTTAGATAATTACCTGTATCTTGCCATACTGGAGGAAGACAGGAATAACATTTGCTGTACATGTACAAGACCAACAATACAATTCCATGGTATAGCGGTTTTATACTCATTAGTCACATTATAAGTAGACCAGGTATTATAAGTACCCAAGATCTGCCTACTTTCATTACTCTGAGTTAGGGGGTGACACTTCTTTTGTCCAGTGTGTGTAGGCCTTTTTGCAGCATTACATTTGTTTTACCCAGGGAAGACCTCAGTTAAACTGGGCATTAAGACAAACAGGTAAAACGTGATTTAACAATTGAATTTTGCCATATGCTTATACCGGAAGTCGACACATCACCTGGAGAAATCCTCCTTCAGTTTACTGGTCAGTTGCTCGTCACCGAAGCCTGTCAGGATGATGCTGGCGCCCGTCTTTGCCAAAACGTGGGCAATGGCAAGCCCAATCCCACTGGTGGAACCTGTCACTAGCTCAACCTTGCCGTCCAAGTGCCGTTCAACGCTCATTATATTGTAGTTAACCTTTTCAGTCTCCAGTGAGCAGGTGTATGTATGTGGTATAACAGAACCAGCAGCTGCGGGCACGAACGTGCCGTCGCACACAGCTCTGTGATGTGACAGAGAGTCCAGCCATTTTAAGGTCCGCGGAACCCTCATTTTTAAAACTCACAGTCCGACTGCCATTTTTGAATTTCACGGTCTGCGGAACAGAACATTTTGCAACGTACAATCCTTGGGCGGCAAAGATGTCAAATGAACAGATATTTTAATTAAATTGATGGAGAGTCCAGTAGGCACTTCCATGCCTCCAACCAACGTCATTATATTATGAGATATTTATTTTGGATGCGTTAGTGAAGATAGAAATTGTGTTTTCTACAAGATTCTTTTATTGATTCGATGTCCCGAATGAGAAGTTTGCTTTCCACTTTGCCATTTTTTTGCAACTGAAGATCACCGTCAATTTTACCAGAATTTTAAATATATATATATTTACACAAAATATTTATTGAACAAAGTGTTTATTTTTAGATAAAAAGTAGTTCACATGACACGAAGGAGCAACCGCGATGTGTATTAATTGTGGTTGTAGGGCTGATCTTCCATTAGTTACACTACAGTTTTTTCATGATGGCGTTCGATGCTGCTAAATCTTCAGTGTGCTTGTTGTGACCAGGGACGTCACTTACTCAGCCATCCCCCTTCTATTGGCATGGCGGAACCCGTGATTTGTGCGGCATAGGGAGAACAGATGAAGGCCACGTACTCTGCAATCTAAAACACGAAACATCAGAATCCATGTGAAAGCCTGTTCTCATATTTCACATTACGCTTATTTTTAGCTGAGGCAAAGAAAAGCCAATATTTCCATGCAACAAGAGCAACATGTCAAAATAAATACAGGCCCTACATAAATATTTAAAGCTTTCCCCAGATAACGCTTACCAATTTTGTAGTCAAACGTGTTAAACGTTTCCAGTTAACTGTTTTATAATGTTGATTATAAAGGGTAACAAAAAGATCTTGAAACTTACATGCTCTGGTTCTATGAACGTTTTCGTCGGTTGTCGCTTTGACACAAAATCGACCTGGTGAAATAAAGGCGTTTTGTTGAAATATTTAAGGCAGTGAAAGCGGAAGACACTAAACTAATTATCAGGCCATTGCCTGATACTTTATTTCTTAAGTAAAGGTCAAATATTTATTCCACATATTTATTCCTTTTCACCCAGAGGCTTTGAATGTAAGTTTATTTCGAATAAAGTATTATCATCATCATTACAAACACTGAATCCGGTTTTGGATTGAAAAGTATTACATAATTTGCATAGCAGGACAAGAAATTGAAAAGTTAAAAAGTTTCCTTGCTTACAAAGGAGAAAATCTTCCGCCTTAAAAGTCGCATAATATTTTTCAAACAAACTATTCTTGGCAATAATAAAACTTACTTTGGCCTGTTCAAGAGAAATTCCTTTGTCCTGTACAAATTGTTTTATCTGTTTTTGTGTCACTAGAAAAAAATGAAAGCTGTAATAATCAAGTAACATCAGCTACTATATAAGGCACCGTTCACAATGAATTTTGTCGATATTACTAATGGAGGCGTGTTAGGCTGTTATTCTGATTGCATTCAGCGAGAGCCCATTAGCTAGATCCACAATACTTTGTGAATGGTTTCTGTAAGTTTTTCGGCCTCTCTCTCTCTCTCTCTCTCTCTCTCTCTCTCTCTGTTCATTCACCTTTGCTGCCATCTTTACATAAACACTGTGTAGCAGGCAACCTCAGAACAGGTGAGTATTTTATATTTTCCTCAGCATCATGGTCTGATGAAGAGCCGACATATTTGACTTTCAGACAGAATAGTGACGCTCTTATGCTTAACGGCTTACATACATAACGGAATACGAGTACTATATAACGAGTAGCAAGAGGCTTTTAAATATGCCTATGTAGAAACTGTAACAGTGATCAAGGTAATTAAAAAATTTAGCTTATCCAATGTCTATAAAATTTATCCTCTCAGCACAGTTATGAACTAAAGTAGTTATACAGGATCGCCAAAACACTTAAAAAGCCAATGGCTCCTTTTGTAAGGTGCACTTGCTGTCTTTTAGGGACCATTCCCAGGCCCTATCGTACTAGCTGTGGATCGATCTTTTCCTGAGGGGATTCTCGCTAAATTGCAATTAACCTAAGCGGCTTAGATGTCTGTCATACATTCTGAAGGTACTAGGGGTTAATAAATTATCGTTTAGCAGCTTCAGTAGGCGTGCCAGACATCTAAGCCGCTTAAGCTGAAAGCAACGCAGCGCAAACCCCCTCGGAGATGGATAGATCCTGTTAAATCGATCTATGTATGGGAACCCAGTCTTCATCGTATTAAGTGCTACGCAATCGCTTTCTTTCATCAAAAAGGACAATCTTTGCGTTGCTGGGCACTTTTCTCATAAAATAATCAGTAATTTCTTACCGGGTGTGTCTACAAATCCTGGACATAAAGTGTTGCAAGTGATGCCGTAGTCAACTACCTCAAGCGCAATACCCTGTAACGAAAATAAGCTACGTTTACAAAAACTGTTGGACAAAGTACAATGGTGGAAGAATTCCCCACTTCCTGCCGTTGTTGTTGAGATCTGAACGCAGTCCAAGACAATGTGGGATTGGTAACAGTATGGCAAAATTACGGCTGGTTTCAAGACTGTGTAATTCTTTTTTTCATCATTAGGTGTATTTAATATTAAAACTACACTAGGTTACGGAAACCATGCCTTTTTAGTGTGACTTAACTTCTAGTTATATTGCAAGAAATGCATGTTGTTAGGACGACGAATGGGACTCCAGCAGCGTTTTTTATTTTTTATTCTAATTTGTTTATAACAAATCTCACCTTTGCCAATCCCACAACGCCATGTTTAACTGCGCTGTACACTGCTTTCCCTGCTGTTGATATCATACCGTGTACAGAGGAAGTGATGAGGATGCGCCCCCAGCCTTGCGTGAAAAAAATGAAAAACCAAGACCAAAATATTGACAGTTGTGTTTGCGCTCTAAAACACTTCTCACTGCGATGCATAATAAAAATATCTGTCACCATTTTCTGTTTTTTCACATTTTCACTTTTTTCTCCGTTTGTCGGTTTCTTGGTAGCCCAGTTAAAACTGTTAAACCCTGATCACAACTCAGCATCGGCTTACCCTTTTTCTTCATGAGTGGTATAAACCTTTTGCACAGGTGAAAAGGAGCTGACAGCATGACTGCCACCATGTCGTCCCATTTCTCCTCAGGGTAGTCCTCAACAAGGCAGACGTGGTTGTATCCTTAAACGTAACCAAAACAGTGGGCAACCCCTTTTAACACATACTAGACAGTAAAAATACTAATATCGCATGGGAGTAGGCGATTCGGGGCATATTAAAGCACTACAGCTAAACACTTTAAATGCAATATTATAACTTTTGACAACAAAAGAAATAAATCACATGTCTAATTCAACAATTTAAAAAACAAATCCCATTTCGTTTTGCAAGTCACCAGCGTTTCAGCTGCCTTTTGTACGCGCACCTGCATTGTTTATTAGAACGTCCACGCCCTCTGGATATAACTTGATGACACTGGTGAACAGCTCATTGATGTCAGCAACCTTACTGAGGTCTGCGGGAATGTAATCAACTCTACAGTTATATTTACTGAAATAACAGAATTTGAAAAGAAAAATAAATAAATAAAAGAAAGTCTACTCTACATTTTCTATTTTTTCTGTTGGAGGAGTATTATATCTTTAATATGATTATATCGGCGGTATATGCCGCTTTCTGGCAACGAGGAGCACTATGGTTATGAAATAAAATGTATGCAGGGGTCGAAATCTAAATGTGGAGAACGTAATCGTGGGTCAAAGTTTTACATGTAAGCCTATGTCCTGATACTGTTAACTGACTGTTGGTCTATGCGATCTTTCCAAAAATAAACCCCCTACCTGAAGGATTAGACCACGGTGGAAGTGAAGAACAAAAGATTCAGACGTGGTGTAACTCGCATAACCGCACGTCTCGCATGAATGCAAATAACGGGGCCGTAGCGATAGTCCGAAGGTTCAATAGTCCGAAGGTTCATTGGTCCGAATGTTCACTATAGAACCTTCGGACCAATGAACCCTTGATTAAAAAATCGATGAAAATGTTACCACTTTTCGGACCAATGAACCTTCGGACTATCGAGACGCCCCCGTTATAACCCGCTAATGGACCCGTGGTCTAAATAAGATAGACCCCGAGTCAGCGAGGGTTATGTGACATCCACTCGTGCTTCGCACTCGTGTATGCCACATAACCCTCGCTGACTCGGGGTCTATCTATTACATAGACCGGTTATACAATGGATGTACGTTACAGACCCCTAGGTATCACATATTTAGACCACGGTGGAAGTAAAGAACAAAAGACTCAGACGTGGTGTAACTCTCGTAACCACACTTCTTGCATGAATACGTTATAACCCGCTAATGGACTGTGGTCTAAATAAGATAGATCCCTCGTGCTACGCACTCGTGTATGCCACATAACCCTCGCTGACTCGGGGTCTATTTATTACATAACTGTTCAACTAGGTACTGACAACAGGGGCGGATTTAGGCCGTCTTCTGAGCCCTCCGAAAGACGGTCAGATTTTCAAGTTTACATTGAAGGGTATCCGATTTTTCCTGTTGGAAGACGGTCAAAATTGGAGGATGAATCAACAAAAATAATTTGGAAGACTGTCAGTAAATAGCTCTGGATCCGCCCATGGACAAGTACAGATGAACGCGATTATTCCTATGCCTATACCGGAAGTTAACACATCCCGACACATCACCTGGTAAAATCCTCCTTCAGCTTACTGATCAGCTGCTCGTCACCGAAGCCTGTCAGGATGATGCTGGCACCCCTCTTTGCCAAACCGTGGGCAATGGCAAGCCCAATCCCACTGGTGGAGCCAGTCACTAGCGCGACCTTGCCATCCAAATGCCGTTCAACGCTCATTATAGTATATATATTTAACCTTCCCAGTCTCGAATGAGCAACTAAAGAGGCGTGCGTCGATAAGACAGAAACAGCAGAGGCGTGCAGAGAGCGGGCACGTGGCGTCGCACAGTGCTGACTGATAACGACACTAAAACCCCATTTCCACGGATTTTTAGATCGATCTATCCCTGTGGGAAGAGTCTCACTAGATTACTGTCAGCTTGGCCGGCTTAAGCGTCTGTCCCGCCTACTAAAAGCTGTAAGTGGGTAATTAACTATGGTGCCCGCTCGGCTGACTGCATGGAGTTAGGTTGATCTAAAACTTAATCTTTAGATCGATCTAAATCTCTGGGAAAGCACCCTAACAGCTGTTATCCGGATATAAGTCCTTCTACACTGAACAGTTTTCATTGGAAATTCGAAACAAAGCAAATAAAATTATTAACGAACATGTCCGTTATTGCTATTTATCAATACAATTAATTCACTTGTTTATTGTACTACATTCACTGTATGATTTTATTTTTAGAGAGCGCGTTTTTTCAGCACCTAGTGTGACGGAACCTCACAGCTTTTTACCATGTCGTGCATATTTAATTTCCCCACATCCAACTGTATATTCTAAAACCTGCGCTGATTTCCAGAAAACATCTGAATTTAGAGAAGTATAGGTAGACATTTTACATTAATGGAACAAAAGCCTCCTGGGAATACGGCTCCTACGATTGACATCATTTGTTCTGAGAAAATCTCTCTTATGTGTTTTGCTGCATTATTGATTGCATACTTGAAAGTATAAAAAAGGGAAACAAAGCAATTGTAATCGTTTTGCTTGTATCGTTTCATACAGAATAATACTAGAATGACTCTCTCAAATAGAATTGTGACTGAGGTATGCTGCAAAATGTGTATAAGTTGAAAATTTGGAAATCAATAATTAATCAAAGATAATTTGGTGAACTAATGCCAAGGCTTAAGATAAATAAAAATCATTTCAAAGACCAATTGTCACTGCTAAATAAAAAAAGTGTATTTGTTAATTACATTATAATAAAGATAACTGTGTGATGGTTTTATTGAAGTTAAGACAGTTTAGATGATTGTTGAAAAGATTAAAAAATAGACGAATGAATTTTTATTTCTAAAAACTTATTGTATGATAAAGCAGGATTGCGAGCTGAATATGGGGTAGGATATTCTTTTTCCTCTAATTATAATGCTGTTCGCGCATGTCCACAGTGTTTATATAGCTGCCTTCCTAGATTGGTTGTGAATGGGTAGAGGGCATGCATACTCTCCTGGACATTTTTTCTTCATTTTGGCATTTTGCACACGTTTCTATGAGGATTAAAGATGACCGTTTCAATCTTTACTGCAGGCCTATTTTAAAACACAGCAAAGCTATTATTTCAGAGCAATACTTACTTTATTTATATGGCCTGCTTTAAGTAGACTACAATTTGGGGAGCTAAAAATATAATAATTTGAGGATTTAAATTCTTTTATGAAACCCACCCTTGGTCCCTTAATGTGTTTTACATGCTGGCGTGGAACGACCCTCACATTAGGTCTGTTTTTATTGATTTGTACAGATAAACATAAAAAGGATCTAGTAGTTTTATAATAGCGCATTTTATGCAATTTAGCTGGCATTGATAACATTAAAAATAGATCTAAGGTATTTCTTACAAAGAATAAAATTATTTTCTGTTAATACAAAATTTCAACTAGAACCTGCCTCCCCAGAGTGCGTTTGGTATCAATCCCATAGGCAGATTGCACGATTGCACTGCTATTCAGTGTATTCTCCTACTGAAATGTACATGAGAGAAAAACTATTGTACCGCTGTGGTTGATATATACAAGAGATGCACCAGCTGTGTCACAGTTCAAGGCCACAGAACTACGTTGTGGGCTAGTCCTGAATAGTTGATCCGAGTAGATTGTCTAGTTAAATGTCTACTCTTATCTTGGATGTAGCATTCCATGGGCCTTAACCATCCCTGCGGAATATATAAACAAAGCATCTTATCTTGACAGGTACGTAAAAAAAAACGTGTGATAGAAGTATCAAGTCGTTGATTCTGTTTGGGGTCTTCGAATTGATGGTCGAGTGTTGAACACTAAATTCTATGACCTACTTGTACATGAAAGAGCTATATATTTCGAGGAACATTTAGTACAGCTGCAAGCCATATATCCAAATATCTAGGCGGGCAGTCGACTAGGGTAATGGGTTCGTGAGTAGATGGTGTATGCAGTTTATTAGAAACGCTAGTATTTTATGGGACGCTAGTATTTTGAGACAAATTTTTTTTAAATGGTGAGATTCACTTCAACAAACGACTGTATCATGTGTATATTTTCAGCACTGCATTCATCCCGTTATCATAAAAGTATTTCACTTCGTCAAGTTCATCACAAGGCTCTTTTCATACAGGTACAGACTATCAGATTTATGTTTTTCCAAAGGTACTGTGCAAAATAAAGGAAATAAAACCTGCCATGGGTTGTGGGGCGTCCATGGTTTCCCCAGGCTTTAGCGGACTATTTCACAGTGAACGCTACGGGAAAATAGGCTCGAGTGACGGACGACCACCACGCCCGCACCAAGCCAGAACACACAGCGGCAGCCCGAGCAGAAGCAGCTGGGAGCCGTCCCCAGGGTTCTCGGGCCTGTATAAAAGCAACCGTTATGGTAGGATAGGCTCGCCCGTCATCATAAAGTCAGAAGCATTTAAAGACAGCGGTGAATCACGACAATATGAAATACATTCTCCAGACTGAGCAGTAACTAGCATTCAGTCTTAACGGACACATTCGTCAATTGATTCGTTCAACGGTAGCACTGAGAGACAGAAATGCCTAGCATATTTGGATATCAAAGAAAAAATTTCATGAATTGTCAGTCAAAAAACGTTGAGATATGGTACACAAGCTCAAGAAATGGATAAAAAGAGGCAAATTTTAAGGCAACTACGTCAAAGAATTTAAGAAAAAAGTGGGCAATCCACGCCGTTCATCTTCTGGAAGCGTTTAGTTTCGCTGCTCAATGCCCGAGGTCCGTTTTTAACAATATGTCAATACTTCCAACAGGACACAAATGAACGTAACAAATGCAATAAGGAGTGCAATTTTTGTTGTTGGAAAGAAAAACGTCTATTTCTAGATGCGGAGAAGAACTAGTTTATTTACGGTCGTTTTTGAAAAAGTGCGCCAGATCTCAAACTTTATTTAACCAGGGTCAACAGGCAGTCTTAGTTGGCAGCAACAACTTCTAAATTTGTGTCATTTTCATTGTAGTTTTCTCAAAAGAAAAGTTGTTCGCGACGAAACCGATCGCCCCAAAAAGTTAAACTTCTTAACTAGTCACTACTACCTCAACAGCTAAGCACTGATGGATATATATATTGAACTTGAGTCAATGAAAAAACGTCTTCCAATAATTGCAGCCCATAACTTATGGCATAACTGCCATATTATTCATTAGAAAATAATATTTTTAATGTCAGTAGGAACCACACTGACCTTCAGAGATAACTTGACACCGCCAAAGGTATGATATAGTGTTAAGTTAGGTTTCAAGTCATCTCCGAAGCTCAGGGTGGTTGTCAGCACTTCTTTGGCAGATATAATTTTCAAATATACGCATGAGCGTACCTAGGTTTAGTCGGGTAATGTACTTTATACTTGAAATGCTATTTCTTTTATCGCTTGAGAACTTGACTTCGATAAATCGGACCACAAATCTTGCGTCACTGGTTTACCTTTTCCGATAATGAATGCCTACTGCACCTGTGATTTAAACGAGACCTTTGTTAACCATGTAAATCAACAGTGTTATAATTTCCATACAGTGCCCTGGACGAAATAACTTATAGTCTTCACAAAATGCATGTATTACTAGTTCAGTTGTATAATAATTGTACATTGCACCGGTACCAGTAGTTCATGATAATCGGCCTTATTGTTACGAAAAATGTATTTATGTAAAAATTTGTTCAGTTCAATCTTACTGATATGAACAAAGGCGACAGGTAAATTTAGTTCATCTTTTTATTAATTATTTCACCACTGTGCCATAGACCTATGTATATGAACTGCGCAACGCCCAGCCCCTGGGGCTTAAAAGACACTTAATATCCTTTAATATATTATACAAGCATTCTTGACATTATACAAGCATTCTTGACAGACTTTGTAATTGCAGTACATTTTGACACGTGATGTAGTTTGAAACATGCAATGCATGACCTAAGATTACTTTCCAAAATATTTCATGTACAAATACCATGTGTAACAACTCACATTATTTATATCAGAATGTCAAACCAGTAATACACCAGTATGTAACACACATTTACATTATTAATAATTCTCAATATTATGCATGACCACTCTTTGTACAGTATTTTAAGTAAAATCTTCAGCTGCCATATTTGATACAGTGAGTAAAATATGTAGAGAGCAAAATAATGTTCCTACTTTTGTTCAATTTGTAATCAAGTAAATTAAAACACTTATGTACATCATAAAACATCATAAAACATTCAAGTACATCTCTGGTTATGTAATAATACTTGGTGGATACCTGTATGCCATCTTCAATTCAATGTCGTCTTAACAAAATGTCACTGCCATATTATCATTCGGTAAGAAGGAATACTATGTGCGTCTAGTCACAAACAGCTTTAATTAACCTGATATACTTTTATGAACCATTGTATTACTCATCTACTCTATACTTTTTCACCAGATCCATCTGGTGCAAAAGTTACAAAATAAATATGTGATGTAATCCATAAAGAGTATCCATAAAGACATGAATACTAAGAAAGTAGTCACAGTTTCAGGAACACAGCTGTTTAAAAACAATTAATAGTCATTTTTAATTGGCCCATTTGTACCTTAGAGGCTGAATTATTCATAATGGAAGTGAACCCTGTGTAGCAGTCACCTAGCTGCATTACAGTCACCAACTTACTGATCATTTTTTTCTTCAAAGTTAAAAATTTTGTTGCAATTGGAAAATCTAGTGAGCCAAGTTTCGTTCGCAGTACTCGGGGTTATGTATCTGGCAGAAAAAATAAGGTCTAGCATCACAGCTATTTGTCTGCAGTGAAAGCCTGAATCCCAGTGATAGCTCTTCCAAGTATCAAGGCATGAATGTCATGAGTACCTAAAAATAAATTGTTTTCAATTTTAAATGTTTCAACTTCATTAGCTGTAAAAAAAGACATGCATGCATGATCAGATGGCACAGAAGATGGTACAGGATATAAAACAGTATTTTAAAAATACCGATACGCACACAAATAAATGAACAAGGTGGAATTGTACATTAAAAGAAAAGAATGGAAAATGGATCAAAATCTCTCTTTTGAAAAATTAAATGTTCATCTGCCTATCATTCAAATGTTTTAAATAATTTCTGAAAAATGATGTGCTTCTCTCAGTTAAATTTTTATCTCCTTTCCTATGTATCAATATCAGTTATGCAACAGGGACATTCCTGAACATTAAGGCTAAATAATATATTCATTTAAAAGTATAACTTAAATACTCCTGCACATCAATACAAACCAATATAATATTTTATAAGACATAATTTGACAATAGCAAGCAAGGAACATGTATAAATCACAAAAGATGCCCCACCTTCATATGTATTGACAGCTTCTAAGTTCATCGCATGCCTGATCACGTGATACTCATCACAAATGCCATTTCCACCCAGCATATCACGTGCAGCACGTGCAATGTCCAAGGACTTGCCGCACGAGTTGCGTTTGATAAGCGAGATCATCTCAGGTGCTGCCCTGTAATACAACAAAATCAATTTTTGACTCTAGTTATTATTTCTTGACTAGATACCGATTAAATATGCATGAACTTACTTCAGTAAGTATGATGATTAATTCTAAGTCTTAATTCCTTCATTTTATCGTTGACATTCTTTATTGTAAACACATTTCATACTATTATCACTGTTGAAATTTGACACTTAGTTTTGTTCTGATGGAATGACCACAAATGACCATTAACGAAATTATGTCATCTACTTACTTTCCATCATCTTTTAGCCTGCCTACTTGGACACAGGACTGCAGGCCTAGGGAAATCTCTGTAATCATGTCTGCAAGTTTCTTCTGAATGAGCTGGTTCTTGGCAAGTGGTTTTCCAAACTGTTTCCTAAAATGACAGATTTTATTTACCTTTTGTACTTATCTGTTACAAAAACAGGCTTCATGAAAAATATAAGAAACTAAGGTGCTTTGGGTTAGTATGAATATATATATTTATTGTGAAAGTCAAATATCAAGTACATGTACCACTTTGGGTTCTTTATAAAGATTACAGAAACCATGGACGCTGTCATCAACAGATGGCTGTCATTAAGAAATGACATCAAATGAACCTTACTGTAGTGCAAGTTTTCTACTGCAACTACATAGAAAAGCTGTGAGCATTGACAACTAACTAAAATTACAAGTCCAAAGGATCTGATGGCCCAGAAAAAAATCCTTCTTGATCTTAGCTTATCTTCATGTTATTATAAAAAATATAGATACAATGGGAAAATCTGACTATACATACCTTGCATTGGATCAGTTTGCTTAGATTTTTTAACTTTTGAAAACTTAATTTATCAAATAATGCATGAACAAGACGTCAACTCTTTACAACCCCTTTCACACATCTGTGTACTTTGTAAAAACTATTTCTGTGAGCCTAGCACATCAGCATGAATGTCAGCCTTGCAAATGTGTATCTGCATGTGATGTATGTTTGAGTGTACATGTGTAACGTAATGTATGCTCAGATGTAATTAGATTTAACTACAACAAAAGTCCAAGTCACTAAAAAACATTTATAATAATCTTTCCACTCTCCAACATTCTCTCGTGATGTCCACTGTCACAATTGTGCCTGGTGTGCATTTTACCACAACAACAGCAATGAATACAGTGCATGTCACACCTACCTGTCCAGTACATATTGTCTAGCTGTGTGGTAACAGAACTCTGCAGCACCAAGAGTTCCCCAGGCTATGCCGTAACGGGCACTGTTCAAACATCCAAATGGACCCTGGTGAGGATAATAAAAGACAAGAAGATTTATATCTACATCTTATTTTTTTTAACTCTAAATCAACATAAAGTATATCCAAATGGTACAGGGATTTTTTTTATTTAAAAAAATTTGTACAGATATATGTATTTATTTGCACAATGAACAGTATCTGACTTAACATTTCACAGAATAGCACATTAATTATTCCTATCACATATGGTTTCCTTGATTCAACAAGTTCCATTTTTCAACACTCACAGCAAGACCAGAAACATTTGGCAGCATGTTTTCTTCAGGAACTTCGACATCTTCCATCACAATTTGTCCAGTGGTTGAGGCACGCAGAGAAAATTTTCCCTCAATTTTGGGTGCTGATAATCCCTTCATGCCCTTCTCAAGTATGAAACCTTTTACTCTGTTGTTTTCTGAATCTGTTTTTGCCCACACAACAAATACATCTGCTATAGGCGAGTTGGTGATCCTAATAGAGATCAATATGCATATTAATAGAAATAGAAACAAAATGAAGCCAGAATTTTCCATGATGCTTCTTTCATTTAATGCCTTGATAAATTTAAATGAACTATTGCTCTAGTTGGTTACTAGTATATCTCTCTAGGTTGAAATAAATCACAGATCTGGTAGGGCATAAATAATTTCCATATTACACATACAAACACAATCACTTCAAATGCACTTACCATGATTTAGAACCATTTAAAGTAAAAGTTTTGCTGGCAGGATTGTATGTTGCCTTAGTCTCCATTCCACTGGGATCACTGCCGTGGTTGGGTTCTGTCAGCCCAAAGCATCCTATCAGCTCTCCCTTGGCTAGTACAATAATCAAATACAGATGACTGTGTCAGTAAAAAGTAGAAGCAATATAAAATGTCATGGAATTCTTATTGTTTTAATTTCATTTCTGACACATACTTCATCAAAAGCCACATTCTAAACAACCCCCTCCACAGATTTTTATTGGAATTCCCAATCACAACTTATACATGTACATTTATATACATATGTGTAGTGTGCTCAGCAAGTTATCTCCAACCCACCTTTCTAGGAGTTTTCTGCCCTGATGATGGCTTTTTAATATATTACCTCCACCCTCAATTTTGCAGACTAGGTGTATTTGACTTATCCTTTTTAAGTGTTAATTCTTGGTTGGAAAAAAAGGTTGCTATACACTGATTTACTGTGCATCAATATCAAAATATGAATTGAAAAAATGTATCTAGTCCCCACCATCTTACCTAGCCTGGGAAGATATTTCTCCTTTTGGGCTTCTGAGCCATAACTATATATTGGATGCATTACTAGGGAAGACTGGACACTCATGGCTGAGCGATAGCCACTGTCCACTCTGCAAAAAAAAAAAATTCTTCATAATAAGATGGATTACCCAAAATAATATCACATTAATTTTTTTCAAACCTTCTACAACCCATGTCTACAGCCTGGTCATGTACATATAACTTCATAATTATGTCATGCTGCATATCAATACATGACCTAACATGGCCCAGAAATCAATCAATCTCATCTGTATCACATAACAAACAGTAACAATAAAAAGTGTCTAAGCAAGCTAATCATATAAACTTAATTAACATAAAGAACCCTTATTGTGTACAAAATGATAAATAGTTACTTATTTCATAGAATAGTTCACTGAATATTTGTACCAAAAATTTTCTTTGATTAAAAAAGGCTCATCCCCAAAGAAAAGATAGTATTCCAATTACCTTTCCAATTCTCTAGCAATGAGGCCATATGCCACAGATGTTGTACCAGCACAGCCATATCCCTGAATTGTAGGGCCAAGAACTCCTAGCTCTCCCATTTCTGGGATGATTTCCCTGTGGAAAACTGAAAATTAAATAAAAATAAGATAAAACATCACCACAAGAAGACCAGTGTCTATATGTCTAACATGAATTTATTTCTTAAACTAACTGCATTTAAACAACCTGTAATTGACAAAAACCAATGTAAATAATGATAGTGCTGAAAAATAATTTTACTCCAAGTACGAACACTGCTTAAAAGGGTTCCCTTTGTTTATGTAATAACTGTAATTAATAGCATTAAACTCTGTAACATATTTTTCTTTCATGTGAGCAATCCGGTGACTATTTGCAGTTAAGTAATGCTTTATTTTGTACAGTATATCATGTCTGTTTTCTGTGTGTTTACGTGCATATGTTTATTTGTACTTGTGAGTGTTTTTTGCAGATCTGTTGTATTGATTTTACGTACTTTCATGTCTGTTTGCTTCCACTATCCTTGGCATAAGACGATCTGTGCAATAACTGCGGAATTGATCTCTGAGAAGTATTTCTTCTTCTGTCAGCAGGCTTTCCAGGTTCAGGGCATCATGATAATCAAACTTGGCTTAAAAAGAGATTAATTGGTAGTATATTATTGCATTAGTGCATTAACTTTTAACAATCAAGTTTAAGAAATTGGCATAGGGCTGCACTGTTATAAATCATTATTAATAATAATGAAAAACCCTTCAAGCATGAGTAGAATTCTTTTATCATTAGGCCACTTATCAAGCTAACAAAGAATACATTCATCCATACTATATGTTTATACTGCTGATTATCTAAACCATTACACAGTCAAGAAATATACTGGATATGTCAAATGACATAAAAATGTCTCTGGACATTACTTACCAGTTGGTTCTGATTTTTTTACTTCCTGTTCTTTCTTTTCTGGTAAGTGTTAAGGATGATTTACATACACAATATATGAACTGTTTTAATTAATATGCATGCATGTGGCTATGAAAAGGCAACTACTAGTAAGGCACAAACACTTAACAGATCAATTTAATTTTGGAATTTTTTTTTCATTAAAATAACATTTATTTAAAACCATTTAACAGCAACTGTGTCATTTCCTTGCAAAGACTTTTTCTTTTTTATTCTAGGTTATCATGTTTTCAGTGCATACAATTCTGTAAGGAGGTGTGCCAAAATCCTGCAATCTGATTGGACATAAGCCATTTAGGCAATTGGGTCTTACATAAATTTAACATCAACTGAAACAAACAGAATCTTAAAAGAAATACCTTAAAACTGACGATATACATAACATGACAACTCTTCTTAGTACCTGATTGTAGAGACTAAAGTCCAAAAGTAAAAAAAAAAATTAAATGGTCCAAGGTCTACACTGCAGTAAGGCACAAATCAGATAACAAGTTAATGCTTACTGCATTGTACTAACCCACTTGGGAAAAACATTTAGTTTTCAACTAAAAAGGATACGAGCTGCAGCAGTACCAAACGTGCGTGTAATACTACTGAAATAACTTGTCCTGCGGCCCAGAAGCCTGAAAACTGGTTTTCCGAGGGACATATTTACACTTCGTGTGCCTGTGGGAGATGTTGTGATGACGTCACTAGATGTTCCGAAGTAGACAGCACTGGCTGTTTTGTAACATTTGATATTTTATATTTGCGCCAACAGAAAACATTTTTCGTTAAATATTTCATTGAAAATTATCTTAATTTGATTCCATGCGTATAAATGGATACCAACCGATGAAAAAGTAATTGAATGTTTACGGAAGTTAGCTTTACTGCGAAGCTACTGCGAAATGGAGGACACCACACGTGAAATCCTCGAGAGGGTTGAAAAACTAGGAAAAATTGACACCTTAGAGCTAGCTGCAGAATTAAATGTAGATCACCAAAAGATAGTTGGAGCAGTGAAGAGTATACAGTCGGCTGGAGATGTAATTTGGGTTTTATTTTAATACATAACATAGTAGTTTAATAGTGACGGAAGCCTGATGCAACCACATGATATCAAGATAATCTTAGAGTTACTTGACATATGTTTCCGTATCTTTTTGTTCAACTTTTCCAAGATTACAATGTGACATAGTTTCTAAGATATTTTAAGTGTTGAAATATGAGGCTGATGCTTTATTTGTTGCCTTGGTCTATGTAGATAACAGCTACAGTAGATATTCTCAGTAGAAATAAACCAAAATGATCAATCAATCTCTACCCCCATTGAAAGTACAGTGATTACTTTATCGACAGTGACAAATGAAAATTGTATGTTCCCCATGGCCTTTTGAAATTTAAAGCTTAATGTCAAATCATTACTCCCCCTATTAAAATAATGATACTCACATCAGTAGGCCACTGTCATTGGCACTCCCTTGCATAAGTCTATCACCACACTGTTACTTCCCTGTATGGTTATATCCCAGCAGGAAGGCAGGGGAGTAACAATGTGGGGTGGTTACCAATTTTCCGAACTAAAATGCCATATGCTCCTTGATAATTCTCAAAAACTTTTTTGAGTTCAAAAATATTTTTGAAAAGTGTAGATCACACACTGATATACTAATGCTACGCTCACATCAATGGATCCTATATTTTTAAAATTCTATCTATAGATATGATCAAGTGTCAAATATCCCTTGGATAGGAAAAACAAATACCAGGGAATGTCTGAATGACTCTCATGAAAAAACTGAATATATTTCAGATAATAAACTGTGAGCAGTGTACCAGCAAGAAATGGGAGTTAACTGAAGAGGGCAAGGCAGTTGTTGAAAATGGCAGCCACGAAGCTCTGGTTTTCAATGCTGTTCCAGTAGAGGGCATTGCACAGTCTGACTTAATGGTAAAGTCAGCATAGCTATTGTTTTAATCATTTGATGATCATTAAAAGATTTTTTTTTTTGATATTTATGAAGTGTTGTACTTTTTAACAAAAGGAGTGTGCATTATGTGTTAGTATGGTATTTAATTAATGTTATTGTCCATTCTAAACAACAGTTTGCTTATCATTTATCTTTGATTTTGTTTGGAGAGTGTATTGCAAATGTCATGCTGAACTTGCATTTTTTGTATCCCATAGCAATCTGTTCCAAATGCTAAGATTGGCTTCAGCAAGGCAATGTCAGGTGGTTGGATCATGATTGACAAAAAAGCTGAAGGGGGACCAAGAGTCTTTAGAAAGGTAAACAATATGCCGTGATTTTAACAATGTCTGAACATACTGTTTTTATGGGACTTCACTTTTATTAAGGTTAATTGGCCCGTGAATACTTACTGTGAACATGAGAGTTGAATAATTATATTCTGTGTGCATTCTCAAATGAAATTGAACTAGAGAACACACAGCATGATGGTATGTGAGTAATTAGAAATTATGATTTCAATATATTTATTCAGGGTGTATTCATAGTAGTTTTTAAATTTGAATTAAAAATTTTTAAAATCCTTTGACACAAGACCATTCTGGGTTGCTTTTCCCTTTTCTCTCGTTTTTTATGTGAACTCATTGAAATGTATCTCTCATATGTCAGGTTGAGAGCATAGAAGATCTTGTTCAACAAAGTCTGATAAAGTTACAAAACTTACAATTGGATGGCATCACAGACCAGCAAAAGACAGACTACAAGAAGAGAAAATTGATACAAGAAGTGTGAGTATGGCAGAAAAAAATTTTTTACAGCATCACTACAGAAACGATATATTTTATTTGTGATGAAATGTTTTTAAAAGGCAGAGTAAAGGCAAAATATCAGTTTAAAAGATGGAGTAAGAAAGGTGTTTTACAGATTAATTGTATTTTCAATTGTATTAATCATTTTACTTCTTTTCTGCATGACAATTTAATCTGTTGATATTTATTGCTTGGTTTTCAGGAAAATCAATTCATTCATTGTAACCAAAGGCAGCAAGTTCAGTCTCACAATATCAAAACAAGAAACAGACTTGACTCCAGAGATGTTGTCTAGGTAAATGTATGCTTCTTCTACCATACTTACCATACTAGCATTCTTAAATGAAAAGTTATGATTGCATAAAATTATGTTAGTGATGAAGTTCGATCCTTTCTCAAAGAATGAAGATGATTGAATTTAATGTCATAATATTTTGTTTTAAGCAACAGTGACTGTAACTTTTAATTATTTGTTAAGTTACACATAAAAGGAGCCATAAACTGTATTTGTTAGAATAGACGAAGGAAGATGTATAGAGGTAAAATGCTCTTGTTTATTCTGATTAGATGCTTATAAAATTTATTTAATTCTCAGTGGTTCTTGGAAGGAGCATACTTTCAAACCATACAACTTTGAAGCCCTTGGTGTCTTGCCAGATAGTGGACACCTGCATCCTCTCCTGAAGATTAGAGCAGAATACAGACAGATATTCCTAGAAATGGGGTAAGAGTGGAACTCAGCATCTGTATGGTGATATCAGTGCATGTGATAAATATGCCATCAGTGTATGAATGACGCATGAGCAAATTATTGCAAAATACTCTCAAGATGTATATATGTATGCATGCATGCATGTTGTTTTTTTCTTGAATCCGTTTGATCAATCTTTTTTAACAATGTTTTCTTTGCGTTTTCCAGTTTCTCAGAAATGCCAACCAATAACTTCATTGAAAGCAGTTTCTGGAATTTTGATGCCCTGTTCCAGCCACAGCAGCATCCAGCAAGAGACGCACATGATACCTTCTTCATATCAGGTAAGATTATTATTAAAAAGTAAGTGTTCAGAGCACCAGTCAGTCACAATAAGTTTCAACATGCAGAAAAATCAATTATTAAGTCGACGTGTGATTTGCACTAGCATGATGGAATTGTTTGTTGTTTGTTTATGAATGTGCTTTGCTGAACTTAATTGTCTGGATTTATTTTCATGTATTTTCATTGAAAATGATTGGTAGGTGAACCTGCTAATATGATATAATCACTTGTGTGTTTTTTTAGATCCAATGTATGCGGATGAGACCAAACTTCCAGCAGATTATGTAGCCAAAGTAAAGAAAGTTCATTCAGAAGGAGGATATGGCTCACAAGGGTGAGTTCCAATTTTTCAATTTCTTTATCAGTATGAATTGAGAAATTAAATTCTTGATGTTTAATTTTTTTCAACTTGATAGGGTGACGTAGAGAAAGTGTAAAACTTCATGTTTTACCTGTTATATGTTGACTGATTTTGTCTGTTCTGAACATTTTTACGTAAAGGGAAAATAAATATGTATATTATTGCAGTTTTGTACTCAAGTTTCATGTTCTCACAAATAGCTGGTGTGGAATTAGCCTGCTTCGAAACTCTGAGCTTCAGTGTTGTTTCCTTACATAATTACTCATGCTCATGCAATGTTATCTGGATTCTAGGCTTACTCGGGCTAATTTTTCATGCCTTTTGGATAGCCAGACTAATGCATTGCTGAAACATTCATATTGTTAATCTTAATTTACTTGAATAAAAAAATGCATCTAAATGTTTAAAAATTATTTTTATGTTATAATTTGCTATTATATATGAATTTTATAGTAAAATAAATATGGACCTATTATATAAAATGCAGATGCATAATTTTATCTCATAGCCCTCAACAGCTTCAAAAACCAAATTTATTACCACCCGGTACCCCGAAATTCTGATCCTATGCAAGTGAACTTCCTCATTTTCAAATCTCGAATAATTATCCAACATCTGTGTTCAGCAACATTTGATTCAAGTTTTCCTCACTAATTGCGAGTAAGGCCTGGGGGAGGGGGGGGATCATCAGTTGAATAGGTCTAAAACTTTCTCACATGCTCTTCAGGGGAACTACAAAATGGGGATAAGTGAGTGAGCATTTGTGATTGGTCTAGTAAACTTAAATCATTCATCAGTGGTGGTACTTGGTAGGACCTTTCTTGAAAGATATAAGGCCTTAAGAATATTATAGATCTGATATATTTGAATTGAATGCCAGGGCTTTTAAAGCATTTAACAAAGTTTTCAGTGATTTCTAGTTAAAGTATGTTTTCGTGATAGCTTATCCAGTCAGTAGGATCAAAGCTTTCAGTCAACATATCTCATGTATATATATATTTTTTTCTAATTTTTTATCTACACAGCTACCGTTATGACTGGAAACTAGAAGAAGGAAAGAAAAATATTCTAAGAACTCACACAACTGCAGTTAGTGCAAGAATGCTGTACAAGCTGGCTCAGCAAGTAAGATATACAGATATTCTGTTTCTAAAGCATGACATTTATGACAAAGAAATCGGATTGATTGCCCATTTTTAAGGGTATCATAATGTAAAGTTATACTGTTGAGACCCCATTTCATTGCTAAAAATCATCATGTTTTATCACTTTAGATTATTTTTATATTCCATTCTTTAGAATAGTTTGTGTTTAAGTCTGTAGCTGGTAATGGAAGATAAAATGCTCGTTTTTATTCCCTGGGAATTCTTTTATTTCAATTCCTTAATTAATCTAAACTGGTTACTAGTTCGTTACTTAAGCATGGATTAATTTTGGCTCACTGAAAGATTAGACTTTTTCTTAGCACAGGAGAAGGGAAACTGAAGAAAGGTTAAAAATATGAACCAAAAACAAATGGTGCAGTGGCAAAAAGATGTAACCTTTTTTATGTTGAAGTAATAAAAGACATTAAAATATATTGAGTGCAGATGAGAGATTTACAAGATTGTCTTTTGTGGTCTTCTTTTCACAAAAAAATAGGTATTCTTCCTTTTATATAAAATGCCATTCATATTTGTTTTTAGAAATAACACATCTTATTTCCTACATCTGAATGGCATGACATCATATAAAATATACTCTGCCAGTCTGTGAACCAACTATTTTTACAACCTTGGCCTTACCTTTGCTGTATGGTTAACCACTTCCAGTTGTTTAATTCATGACTCATTACAGACTGGTTTGTCAGTATGGAAGGGCAAAGGTGGCAGTGAAGGGTTTTTTAGCATAGTTCATATTGATATTGAATGAAGAGAGTAAATAGCACAAAACTGTATGCCAAAATAAACATGAAAAAATGGGGTTCTACCAAACTGGTTGTAGCTCTATCTAAATTGGTTACAGCTCATGTTACGGAGCTTTATTCAAGATGACTATATAAGCCAGACTCAACTTTTTGGGTTAGATTAGTAGTGTATTCTAGCTATGTTTTCTGTGTCAGGTTATAATGTTGTCTTTTTACTAATCCCAATCTTGAAAAATGTTGGATACTTAGAATTGAGCAGTTATGGTATCCAGCGTGTTAAATCTTTGTTAAGTCAGACATCATAGGTAATAGCATATTGTTGTCCTCTATAGCAGATGGCTAATAAAGTCGGCTTGTAATTTAAGGCTGCTATTAAAAATTGCTGTAATTCCTCTGGAGAAATGGTTTCAATTGGGACATCTATGAGCTCGAATCTTTTGATCATTCCTGAATGACGTTCTGCCACCAGCAGCTCCCCAGCAGAGTTGGTAGCAAGGGCTTGTGGGAAGTGTAGTCCATCTGTTTCCTTGGCAACATAATTCACAAATTTGCCATCTGGATCAAGCATGATTATTCTATGGTTCCAGCAATCAGCTATATAGATAAAACCATCTTCATCACAGCAAACGCCTTGGGGGATGTTCATTGGGTCGCGGTTGTTGTTTTGGCAGTCGCCATACTGTGCTAAGATATCACCTGAAGAGTTCACAATGTGTACGGAGGCAGCCGCCCAGTCAGACACCACAATGGTGTCATTGGTCTTGTTCACTGCTATGTACTGTGGACATTCCCACTCACTGATTTGTAGCATGTTGACTAGTTCCTCCGACTCTGTATCAAACGAGTACACAGTTTTTTGCTTGCTGTCACATACCAACACATGCCCTTCCTTGTCCTGTGCTATGCCAAATGGACATTCCAGTTGATTCAAAAACAGATTGTTGTTCTCTCCATTGCTCCGGTTTTCTTCCCTGTCTAAATTGCTATAGAACTTTACACATTTTTCTCCCTCAGACGTGACATATATAACTCCGCGCTCAGACACAGTGATATCCTGAGGTCCATCAAAACGCCAGTCAAATTTAAACTCCCCTTCATATGAGAAGACCTTCACTCTGTTGTTTTCCCCTTCGTACCCATTCCTGTCTATGATGTAGATATTCACACCATCTGTGCTCAGGCCAGTAATGAAGCAATCTTCCTCATCCTGATCATCCCCAAGTAGAGAATTAAAGGAGTGAACACACTGGGCTCTCTTCATCCTAATTCCCAGCTACTACTACTAGTACCACTACTCCAGCACTACAGGAGCATATTACACGGATACAGACAGTCACGGCCTGGCATTCAACCAGTTCTAGCACATCAACCCAGCTCACGTCTTCCTGTGCTCAGTGTGGTGAGGAGGGCCTCAGGCATGACCGATTTAATGAGTGGTTTCATAGATATGTGGCGTTGATATGTTGAGACAAGTTAGTTTTGTGAAAGGTCAGCCCGGGACATGTTTGTATTGCATGTCAAAATGAATCTGTACCTTCACTGGATGTGTGTGTATGTTTGTGTGTGTGTTCATTTAAATTTATATTGTTTCCACAGTGTTCATGTTCATTAAATTTTACATCACCCCTACTCTGCTTATACTGATTAAGCATTCCATGATGCAGAAGGTGAGAGGTTGCCCCACTTTGACAAAGGGCTAATGTATTTCTAATTCACTCAGTGTAGTTGTTCCTTGCATGTCATGGTAATATAATTCCCATTTGTTTTTACATATGTAGCGCTATACAAGAGATTATGTGTGGAGAATTGCTGTTAAACTTTAATTGACTTCATGCCTTTCCCCAGGGTAACCTTTACCTTTGTTAACAAAATAATTCCATACCTAAGGTGTGTGTTTAACTCACTTTTTCAAAGGAAAAGAAATGCATCCCTTTGAATGTGCAAAAGTTCAGTTTTCATTTTCCTTCATTAATTTCTTTTTTTGGTTTCTTCTTCCTTACTTTCCATTGTATATAAACATTCTAAAATGCCACATAATTATATTATCAGATGAATTCAAACTTAAAATTAACAAATGATTTAGTTAAACACAGAATTGCCCAAGATGGTACATTAAATAAAGATATTTACTGAGAATATCTTCTTTCAACATGTGATAGGGGTTCTAAACAAATCCTTTCTTTTCTCTCATGAAACACTATATATCAAACAATATTGTTCCATATGTTTTACATCAAGGGTGTTAGCCAGTGATATGTTCACCTTGTTGATGAAATATATATCCTACAGGTAAATCAAGACTTGTGTTCTTTACACACCCAGTTCAAGGACATGATGATTTATACAGGTGTCAGAGCCATTGTCAGTCTGCAGCCAGGAACATATTTATTTCCTACTGCTCTGCAGAAGCAGTATACCCAGTTTTTGTAGGTAAAATCAGAAGACTGGGTGTATTTTCTTACGTGAAAGACTCCTGGTTGTGATGACTGAAATATGTGGAGGGAAGTTCTGAGAAGTTTGGGTTATCTGCCCCAAATTTGTTCTGGACCATTCTAGTTAAATTGATACCTGGTCATCACATTGAGAGAGGATGGTGCACAGAATTTGTTAACTTTGATTGAAGTATCCCTAGGTTATGCTTGGTATGCTTTAATATGTTACAGTAGTATGCACTCTTAACCTACCTGACAGGATATGGTGTTGACAGATACCCACACACCTGACCTGTACTAATACAGACAGCTTAAATCCAGGTTGCACATTGTATCCACTTTGTTTTTCATGTGCTTGTGGAAAGATTCTGGAGCATATTTGTTTGTTTATTTCAAATAAAAAACTTAATATCTGCTTGCATGCTGTCTATTTATTAAATTTCTAAAAACAAGCACTTTTTTCAAATACCAATACAAAAGGAATATCTTGATGTCAGAATTAAACCATCACCATACTGTTTGAAGTAAGTTTTAGATATAGATGTTTCAGTGTGGTACGGTAATTAAATTATAATAGCCTTTTTTCTTCTTTCAAGTCAACAAAATTGCTAAAACTGCTCCCAGTTTTTCAGTCACTGTCACCTGTGTATTCTTGTCTGCAGAAAGTTTGGTAATTTGTGCCTGGAGTAAATATAATAGAAAAGTCACATATGCCATTTCGGTATCAACCTTTTATTCTGTATCTCTGATATCCCTGTAGATCGGGGTCATCCATCAGCCACATCCCGACACCCAACTCCAGGTTAATGTCAAACTTGGTCACTCTGTACCCAGGGATCTCAGCTGGGGTGGTGCGGGTGATGAGCAGGGGGTTGTCGGAGGCGCACACCTTACAAGAATCTTTGGGACTCAGGTACCTGTCTCCAGAGAAGTACATCTGGGTGACGAGAGTGGTGTGCCCCTGGTGGCTCACCTTGAAGTGGATGTGAGCAGGACGTCTGCCATAGTTTCCAGGCTGGATGGTGAAGAACTTGAAGTAGCCCTGTTGGTTGGTATAGGTATATCCCCGGCAGCCATCCCAGTGATAGGATCCCTTACTATCCGCCTGCCAAACCTCAACTAGGGCCCCTGGGACTGGGGTTGCGCAGTCACTTGACCGAACATAGCCATCTACCATGTGTTTTCGGAGGTTGGAGAAGTTGGCGTCTATGGCGCAGAGGTTGTCATTTTCCTGCAGCTGCTGCTGCTTTTTCAGTCTCAGATAGTAGGGTCCCAAGATGTCTGGAGGGGTCAGACATGTGCCATTTCTTTGTGCCTCAATAGCTAATAGGAGGCTGCTACATATGATGAACAGGGACAGGATTAGGCTCAATCTCTTCATTTTGTCTTCTCACTCTGGTAACTTTTGGATTTCTGACATTTGAAGTTACGCCATGTGCATTATGTATGCAGCTGTGAGATATTTACTATAAATCATGAAATAAATTGGAGGACTTTGGTTTTTATTTTTGTCATGAAATGGAAATAACTCTAGGCTTTTAGTGACTTTTGTAGGTTGTTGTAGGATTTTGTCAGATATTGTTAAAATAAAAAAAAGGATGGGGAATTTAATAATACCAAAATACATCAAAGGCTATTTGGTAAATTGTCCAGTATTTCATTTTACTGCATAATGCCCAAACATCACGAAATGGGGAGTGTTAGCAATAAGAGCATTTACAGAGTAAGCAGCATGTGATATCTAACAGATGGTCTGTAAGCAGTAGCACAAGACACCAATGTTCTTAAAGAAATGAATGTATAAATTGATGAAAATCAGAATTGTATAAGGTGATATTTCAGTGATATGAATAGGAGTGTAACTTCCATTCTTGTTATTATTAGATTGAAATTTAAAAAGAATAAAAATAATTTCAGTTAAAAAAATAATGCTTTTGCAGTTGGATCCAAAATTAGGATGTGTATGGTAGCACCCACGTTGTAACATTATCAGAGTTCGATAATAACTCCATCTTTTCAATTGCAAATAATTATCAATTTTTCAAAAAATTTAGAATAATAAAATGTATGTTTCTATATAGCATTTTGATCAATGATGCTGTAACTGCGTAGAATGGAAATGTATGGTAGCCTGCTTTTCAATTTTGTTGCTGCCACTAATAGATAGAAATCTTCTAATTTAAAGAATTTATGACTTACAAAGTAAAGAATCATTAAAATCCACAATTTTCCTAATTGATAAGATTGTATCATTGCTGTATGCCATTCTTAGAATAATATTTTTGAAGACAACAACATGATTATTAACCCTGCTCTTGCTGATGTGCCTTCTCACATCAGTAACTTTTGAAATTATTTGGCATATAGAGTTGTGCCAGGATAGCCATTAAAGCATCAATTACTGTTTTATTTTTTATCATTAGTAAAAGAATATACTACTTTTTACCAATTTTATCCATGAAATAATTATAGTAAGTAAAGTCATGGGCTTCTACCACTTTTGAATTGTTATAAAATACTATTCTTATATAATATATAGTTGAAAGGGTAAGGTAAATATTGGAAAATTAACTAAATTTGCTAACACCAAATACTAATAGGTCTAGTATTTCAGTTTACAACATAATACCCAAACATCACGATGTGGGGATTGTTAGCAATAAGAGCATTTACAGAGTAAGCAGCATGTGATAACTAACAGATGGTCTTTAAGCAGAAGCAAAATGCCACTGTTTTCCTGCCCAAAACAGAGGCATTTTACTTTTTCCACACAACATGTTTTTCTTAATCAACAACTGATTATCAATTTGAAATTTATATATTTTATTCCATTCACTTTGAAAAAAATATGAAAAAAGCCCCTCCTTCAAAATAAGTAGAACAATGGGTTGTAAGTTAATCTTCAGCAGATTCAGTATTATTTTCCATTATCTCTTCCAAGTCCTGAGACAGAATACATCCTAACTTTAATTCATATATTAAACTCCCCTTTCTCTTCATCCTCTGTATCCTCTAACATAAGCATTCCTTTCCCTTTTCTAAGGATGAAATTGAAGGCTATTGCTTTGTGTCTTGATTTGTCTATGCTGCATTCTCGTTTGATCAGCAGTGGATTGTCTGAAGCACAAACAGAACAAGAGTCTCCCTGGCCCAGGTAGGCATCTCCAGCAAAATACATCTGGGTTATGATAGATATGTGTCCAGGGTGGGTCACCTTGAAGTGGATATGGGCTGGACGATGGCCGTAGTTGCCTGGATGGATGGTCCAGAATTGGAAGTAGCCCTCCTGGTCGGTATATATGAAACCCCTGCACCAAAACTTGTGGTAATTTCCCGTGTGGTCAGCCTGCCATATTTCCAACTGAGCTGCTGCTAGGGGAGTCACACAGTCTTCAGATTTGACCTGACCCATCACCCAAAGCTTGTGAAGGCTGGCAAAGGCTGGGTCTTTTTCACATAGATTTTCATCTTTTTCAAGTTGGCGCTGGTGCTTGAGTACCATGTAGTAAGGTCCAATGACATCAGGAGGGGTCAGCTCACAGCTTCCTCCTGTAGTCTGCGCCTTTACAGTCAGTAGAAAATAGCTCAAAACCCACCAAACGTTCATGTTGTGAAATTTTGCTCTGAAGCTGCTGTTTGTGTTCTTGCAATTCTGGGATGCATAAAATGAAAAAAGGCCATGCGCTCGTTTTTTTATGAGGTTTTATCACAGGATCAGCATGCCACCAGAATGTCCAATTGTCAATATATTCTACCATCTGTCTTTTAAATTGTTCTCATCAATCTCAGCTAACAATGGCTTAAGAGGTGCAGAATTAATTTGTATTTGCTAGGAGGAACTTATGTGATCATTAAATTTGATGGCTTACATTTCTCCTTGGACAAAGAAAGGATTATTGGTTCTCCTTGAACGGCACTTCAAATTCCAATAAGCTCAGATTTGTGTTTGAAAGTAATTGCTTGCCTCTTCTTTGATTTGATTGTACTTATGATGAAATTGAGATATTCTCTTTCATGCCTATGATGGCAAATAGCTGGTGCTTTTGAGGTCATACATAAGAAGTTTAGGCTGAGTTGATGAAGAAATGCATGAATATGGGCACATGCAGTACAGTTTCACGTTTTCCCTCATACATATCACAGCAAAGCCCACATAGGCTGCTAGCACAAGAAAGGAAAAAAATTCACTGAATATAAACAGTGGATGGATTTCTGCACAAGTGAAGGTTTAAATAATCAGTATCCTTAAGCATATGATTTGCATATAACTATTTCATTATATATTTTAAAATTTTGCTTTTTTTCCAGGAGAAGTTTACCCCTGTGAAGTATTTCTCCATAGACCGCGTGTTCAGGAATGAGACCCTGGATGCCACCCATCTAGCAGAGTTCCACCAGATAGAGGGTCTGGTGGCAGACTATGGCCTCACACTTGGGGACTTGATGGGAGTTATCAAAGAATTCTTTAAAAAACTAGGTGGGTGGGAAGTTTTAGGCCTGTTGTTATAGTCATGGTAGTTAATATAATTGTATTAGTCTGGAAAGTGTGATCTCTTTGGTTAATATGTAGTTTTCATAGATGCTAATGGTGTGGAAGTTTATGTGTAACTAAACTGGTAAATGATAGTTAAATAGTTTGTTCAAATTTTTGTCAGTTTGTAAGAAATTAATCAATATGTATGTGGTCATATCCCATTAGGTATCCATAAATTGCGTTTCAAGCCAGCATACAACCCCTACACAGAACCTAGCATGGAGATATTTGGCTATCATCCAGGTACGGATTTCTTATGAAAGTTTATGAGAGTGAATGGAGAGAATTCATATGAGAAGGTGATGCTAACTTTGCCTCGTGGTCAAATATCTTCATTTGGAACAAAGCTAGGTTTTATTTTTTGATGTGTAAACAAGGATTTTAACAGGTTCTTTTTTAAATAGTATTGACTAGTGTCATTTAATGTTGGTGCTTCAGTTTTCACAAGATAATTGCTTATTATTATATCTACGTAAGATAACATCCACTTGGTGAAAAACTGGTTTGCCTAATACAAAGCAAATGCCAGCTGAAAGTTCTAACCAGTGATTTGTTTTAAATATATTGTTTGATGGAAGATAGAGCATGCCCTTGTAAGCAACGTAGTGTAACTCTGTTTTAAACTGCAGGTCTGAAGAAATGGGTTGAGATTGGAAACTCGGGTGTTTTCCGACCAGAAATGTTGCTCCCCATGGGGTTGCCAGACAATGTTCAAGTGATTGCTTGGGGACTTTCCTTAGAAAGGTAGGGGCAGATTGCCAACCTTGTTATCTAAGAAAGTAATTTTAAGTTTATACCTTTATTTTTGTATTTATTATATTTTGAAGGAAGAAACTGCTGGAACAATTTTGTTTCAGATTAAGAGATTTGCAGATAGTCCAATACCAGGGCTCGACATTAGCGCCTGTCCGCCTGTCCGGGACAGGTAAAAATTCAGTTCGGACAGGTGAAGTTGCAGGGTTGGCTGTCCGACGGACAGGTCATGCTTTATGAGAAATTTGGAGCAAAAATCTTTTAAAAATCATTTTTTGTTGCATACTAACGTCTTTTTGCCTCTTCCTAGAGGACATTGAAAAAGAGTGACCTACTTTTGGCACAAAACACATGCAGTCGCAAAACGAAGTCTGAGCAAACTTACCGCCAAATTATGAAAGTGAACACCCTCCAGAACTTCAGCAGACAAAATTTATTCACATATCAGGTTCACTACTGAACATTTATTTAGTTAAAAATTTACGTGGTTTAGTAATAAAGACACTTCCAAAAACAGAAACTACACAAGTACTGTGCTGGAGCCAGATTGGACTGGATGAACTGGCTATATCTAGTTCGTTGTCACGGCAACAAACTGCCTGTCAATCAAACACGTTGTATGCTATCTGCTCACTATAGAAAGTGAAATCTTTGGGACTGAAGATCTTGTTGAAATGTTGTTTATTTGCCAAAATATTACCTGAAATTATGTATGATGTTTTTTTAATGACTCTAGCATCACCTCTGTTATTTACAGTTTAAAATTTAGTGCTGGAATATGATAAATTAACATTGCTCTCATATACCAGTGTGATATTGATGTAAGGAAGAAATTAGTAATAACAAATATGAGAATTTTAATAAAAAGAAGGGGAACTTTTTTATACTGATTTTATTTAGTTCATATATGTTTAAAAAATCAAACATGTGATAACCCCTTAAAAAGTTAAATTGTTAACATAAATATAAGTAAAGTATTATAAAATTTCTTTAATTTTCATTGAAATTTATTCAAATATTATAAATTTTGAATATTTTAATAAAATTAATTTAACAGTACTGTACCCCCTCCCCACTTCCCACTCAGGGTTTTTTTTTAGCTTTGGTTAAACTTCATGTGAATCTGTTATCAAATTGCAGACTTACAATTAGTAGACCCTGTACCCCAAATCCTAGGAGAAGCCCTGATGTGAATTATCAGACTTAAATGCAAGATTAAATCTTCAGGAGTTCACAAGTATGAAAAAACAAATTTTAATCTGAACATAGATTCACTTTAAGGTGCATTTTCGGGGCTCATATGATTGAATGTTTTGGTAATATATACATTAATTTAAATGTATGACCACACATATAAATTGACAAAGTTCAAATGTATGAATAGAAAAAAAATATTGGTTTTGTGGACAGGTTGGATTGAAAATCGGACAGGTCAAATTTATGAGCACCTGTCCGAAGGACAGGTGCTCATAAAAGTTAGTGTCTAGCCCTGAATACAGATAAATCTTAAAGGAAGTATAGATAGTAACAAAATCGGACTATAAGATGAGTATTTAGATTTAGTTATCTATCATATTATTAATATAAGCAATCTGATTAAAATAATATTTCTCTCCTTTTTTGTCAGGCCCACCATGATCAAGTATGGCATAGACAACATCCGTGATCTGATTGGACCAAAAGTTAACCTACAAATGGTGTATAATAATCCTATATGTCGACTAGACAGACACTGAATTCCTTATCTTGTGATTCTTTTTATAGTCCAAAGGCAAGCTTTGTGAAGCACCTCTGGGACAAGCATATTTATTACAAATCCACTCACCTGGACTTTATATATCAGTCCCTTTTACCTGGAAAAAGAAAGATCAGACCATGGAAAATTATGAAATATGATTTCATTCAACAGATTACAGCAAGAACATCCTTTGTGATTTGCCATCAGCTGCAATAGCCTTTAATTATCTGATTAAATCAATCTGATCAAAGGAATTGAAAGAAATTGATCTGATCAAAGAAATTAAAAGAAATGCCAATATATTTCTCAATAATAAATTGATAACCAACAGAAGATGCAGTTTGATTTTTGATAACCAATTTCAGGATACTTAACTAAAGGGGGGAGGGGGTTCAGTGAATAGCCTTGGCATTTTTATGCAATAA
Source organism: Lingula anatina (assembly GCF_001039355.2). The sequence goes on along the minus strand of NW_019775566.1, from coordinate 279,093 downwards.
TAATAATAATGTAGTTAATAAATAATAAATCAAAAATTTACTTTAATGCGATTCGCTCAAACTCAAACATCTTCCCTTTGTGGGGCACATTTCTTTTAAGGAGTGTTCATGTAGATTATTTGTAGCAGCACAAAACGCATATCTTGTGGCACATCACTGCTTTGTGTACTAGCTGGTATGTACAATCTTCTATGAAAATATTTGATCATTTTGCAGTGCAGACATAATTGTGCTCTTTCCATCACTTGGATCAGAATCTTTAGACCAATTTAATCCCTAGCTTTTCTTTTAAATAATGACAAATTTCAAAGAATTTCACAAATGATTTTATTTTTATCCTCCCTTATTTCTGAAAAGTAACAGTAGAATTTAAAAAACCCTAAATCTGGATTATCTTGTACAGTCTTATCTTTTGACAACATTAATACACAAATGCATTTAAATGCTAAATCTTTCAAGCACGTGCACGGACTTGACAATATATTGTGGAAATGTGTAATAAACATGTTTTAGTTATTTTCTTACTTAAAGATCTAGATGAAAAATTTTCCTGCGACAGGAAAAATGCAATATTTTCAGGTAACAAGTATTTCAAAGTTTCAAGAGTTCTATGGTCCATGCCTGCATGGGTCACATCAAATTATCAAATTATTCAAATTATTCTCATTATTATCACTTTATTTAATTCTATCTAATATTCCCATCTCAGATCCTCTGCTTCTCACACNATAATGTAGTTAATAAATAATAAATCAAAAATTGACTTTAATGCGATTCGCTCAAACTCAAACATCTTCCCTTTGTGGGGCACATTTCTTTTAAGGAGTGTTCATGTAGATTATTTGTAGCAGCACAAAACGCATATCTTGTGGCACATCACTGCTTTGTGTACTAGCTGGTATGTACAATCTTCTATGAAAATATTTGATCATTTTGCAGTGCAGACATAATTGTGCTCTTTCCATCACTTGGATCAGAATCTTTAGACCAATTTAATCCCTAGCTTTTCTTTTAAATAATGACAAATTTCAAAGAATTTCACAAATGATTTTATTTTTATCCTCCCTTATTTCTGAAAAGTAACAGTAGAATTTAAAAAACCCTAAATCTGGATTATCTTGTACAGTCTTATCTTTTGACAACATTAATACACAAATGCATTTAAATGCTAAATCTTTCAAGCACGTGCACGGACTTGACAATATATTGTGGAAATGTGTAATAAACATGTTTTAGTTATTTTCTTACTTAAAGATCTAGATGAAAAATTTTCCTGCGACAGGAAAAATGCAATATTTTCAGGTAACAAGTATTTCAAAGTTTCAAGAGTTCTATGGTCCATGCCTGCATGGGTCACATCAAATTATCAAATTATTCAAATTATTCTCATTATTATCACTTTATTTAATTCTATCTAATATTCCCATCTCAGATCCTCTGCTTCTCACACTTATATCAGGGGCACTTGTAAACTAGAGGATCAGAGAGGCGATGCCGCCTCCGAATATTGTACCACCAGCTGGAGCAAGCGCATTTGTATAGACCCCCACATACACAAAATAAGGGACACAGCCACCAGTCTTTTGCTTGACAAGCTGTAAAAATGCAATCAACAAGAATTTTCAAAATATGCAAAAAAATATATATAACTTAAAATGGTACAATCAAAGTTAAGTTCATCAAAAGGTAGGTCAAAGGTCAATTTCACAGTAAGATTGCCAGTATATGACTTCCTATTCAAGTTCAATAGTAACAATGGACCTATCTCTGCCAGGTTAGGAGTTAAAAGAGAAAGAAATTAGCAGAGTTCAGTTCATGGTGAAAAGTAGGTCAAAGGTCAATTTTAAGCTCACATTTAGATTGCTAGTATATGACTTCCTATTCAACTTCAATAGTAACTTTGGACCTATCTCTGCCAGTTTGGGAGATAAAAGGGAAGCAAAATTTGCAAAGTTCAGTTCATGGTGAAAAGTAGGTCAAAGGACAATTTCAAGGTCACGTTAAGATTGCCAGTATATGACTTCCTATTAAAGTTCAATAGTACCTATGGACCTATCTCTGCCAGTTTTGGAGATAAAAGGGAAGCAAAATTTGCAAAGATCAGTTCATGGTGAAAAGTAGGTCAAAGGTCAATTTCAA
>NW_019775566.1:247550-265809 GCF_001039355.2 Lingula anatina | reverse complement strand
TTTTTTTTTTTTTTTTTTTTTTTTTTTTTTTTTTTTGGGGGGGGGTCACCCTTGATGAATTAGAAATTACTTCTTTTATTTTTCATTTTTTATTGAAAGGGGTCACCCTTGATGAATTAGAAATTACTTCTTTTATTAATTAATTAATTAATTTATTTATTTTTTTATTGAAAGGGGTCACCCTTGATAAATTTGAAATTACTTCTTTTATTTTTTTATTTTTATTTTTTATTTAAGCCGGCGTTATTATGAAGCAATTTTCAATACAGGGAATGTTTTATTTTTTATATCTATAGTTAACATTCAAAGCAAGCTGCACGCTTACGGTGAAGAATGATATTGCGATCGACGACATAGAACTAGAGGGAGAACCTTTGGGCACAGTGACAACAACAGAGTCTGATGGAACAACAGCGCTGCCTTTAGAGACATCAACTGGAGCTGAATTGAGCAGGACGGCAGGGCCAACCACCAGAACAACAGCACTGTCTTCAGAGACATCGACAGCAGCCGAGTTGAGCAAGAGCAAAAAACCAACCACCAGAACAACAACACTGCCTTTAGAAACATCGACATCAGCTGAATTGAGCAAGAGCCAAAAACCAACTACCAGAACAACAGCACTGTCATTATGGTATATGTTAAAGGGACGGTTTGCCAGCCACTTGGACCTTTTTGGTAAAAATGGAGCTTCACTTTGGGATTCCTCTGTTAGTCATACTGGTTCCCAGGAGTGGATGCAAGCCAGTGTCCAGCAAGAGTCTGGTGTTAATGGAGTAAGTATACATAGTGAATATTGTAGGAAATGATGAAGCTATCTGTTGAATAAAGAATATTATCAAAGAATATGAATTCTGGCAATTCATGGTTTTCCATTTGAGGGACTTCAGTTTTCCAAGATCTTTCATGTTTCAATTTGGAATAAACTCTTTCACCAATGACAATTTTTGCATATGTTAATTTTTCTTACAGGAAACTTTGTATTTGTTTATATTTCTAGTTAACATTCAAAGCAAGCTACAAATATGCATTGTTTAATGATATTGCAATCGACGGCATATTACTAAAGAGAAAACCTCTGAACACAATGACAACAGAGCAATCATACAGAACATCAGTGCTGCCTGAGGCATCAGGAGGAACAGAATTGAGAATGACAAAAAGACCAACCACCAGAACAACAGCACTCTCTTTGGAATCGTCAACACCAGCTGATTTAAGCAAGAGCAAAAAACCAACTACCAAACCAACAACATGTAAGTATTCTTTAAGTTTCTGAACCATATTTGATACCTGGTGGAAAAAAACATGCATAATAATCATATTATGCATTCTTTTGGACTTACAAAACTATAAGGTATTATTTTTAAGTATTTTTAAAAATTGAATTAAATTTTTTTATTAAACAGATAATGTGTGCAATTTATGTTATTATGTAGTATTTAAATTCTTTTAAAAACTCTTCATACAGGTTGCTATATGTGTCAAAAGCCTTAACTATGCAAATGGTTTTTAGTGTTTTTGTCTTGTGCTTGTAAACATTGATTTTTCCATCTGTACTATCTGGAAATAATAACATATTTTTATTATAAATATTAATTGTGGTAAATCATCACTCCAGGTTGTCTGCACACCCAGGTGTCTTGTTCATTTGAGGACGGACCATGTGGTTGGCACAACGTCAGTGATGACCCACAACAAGGATGGGGGATCTGGCACATGAAAAAACTGGCCGTTAAACTCCCTCATGATAGTAGTAGATTCTCGGGACCGGGCGATGACCACACCCTTCAAAGTAAGAACATTACCAATGGTCACTATCGTTATTCGTACACTAAACTTTAAATTGCTGTTTTTCAAGTTTTGATTGCCTCTTACATTGCTTTTCATTAACGTGGACTGCTGGACTGGCAACCTTTTTTTTTGTGGTGGCATTGTTGCAATATACTGTCATCCAAATGTATCAAAATATTGAAACTTTATTTAAGTTGTGTAATTTCCCTTTTATCCAGATCTACAGGGGAGTTATCTCTATTACACATACACAACATCCACACCTATGATGTGTGTGGATAGCCAGACTGAAATCGAACTAGAAAGTAGTTTGTTGAACCTGCGAACAGCGAGTTCTATAACCTTCTGGTATGTGTTCAGAGGACCGGCAGTTGGGCATCTCCACCTTATTGGTAAGAACGGACTTAAACTATGGGACTCCTCCGTTAACCACACTGGTTCGCAAGAATGGACGCAAGCCAGTGTATATCTGGAGTCCGGTGTTTATCGAGTAAGTTATGTAATTTCTTGATATATATATATATAGAGAGAGAGAGAGAGAGCTTTGACAAAGAATATAAATTCTGGCAATGCATAGTTTTGCAGTGAAGAACTTAGGCTATCAAAGTTCCTTCATGTTTCAATTAGAAGTCACTTCTTTTATCAATAACGATAGATTTATGTATCAGATTTTTTACAAGAAATTTTTTATTGTATTTGTTTATATTTCTAGTTAACATTCAAAGCAAGCTGCAAATTAACAATGAAAAATGATATTGCCATCGATGACATAGTACTAGTAGGAGAACCTTTGGGCAAAATTATAACAACCTAATTAGCATTAGAACAACAGCCCTGCCTCAAGAGGAGCTGAAGTGAGCAACACACAAAAAAAGTACCAAAACAATGCTGTCTTAAGAAACAACTACAGTGGCTGAGCAGCATTAAAAAAACAGTATAAAGACAATATGAAAGCTGCATGCATGACAAACTATATCCACTTCTTCTGGAACTGAAACAAATGCCACCATGACTAGAGATGTGGAAACTTTTGGTCAAGCTAGCATCCAAGATCTTAGGTTCAGGATAACCTCTATAATATGAGAATATGTTCACCAGAGGAGTGGAGTTGATGAAAGAAGACACTTATTACTTTTTTAATTGATGTAGATGTTGCAGTTTTTTCAATTTTTTCATACTTAATTATTATTTGCACATTTGTTATCCTCTTGTATAAACTTCTTTTAATGATAGTTAAATTACAAAGGCAAAATGGTTTTTGACTGTAGCTACAAGTATCCAATCAGACCAATGTGACTGCTTCCTGATTTGATTCAAAACGACTGTATATACATCATATTGAAAGTTGATTAATTGAAGCCTAAGCTTTTTAAATGAAACACCACCGTCAGAACAGTAAGTGTACCATCGGAAAAGATGCCAATACCATTGAATACCATTGAATTCATTGAAATCCTTTATGTTGGTAATCTGGTGATAGAGATGTTATTGTAGATTCTGTTCATGTAAACCAGATTTTTTTACTCAAGGTGATGATAAGGTTATTCCTTCAGAGCGTTTTAAGTTATTGCATGCGGATTTTGGGTCACTTCTTAGGTGTGGCATTCAGCAGCCGCACGAACGTCGCTTCTGGATATTAAACCTGTAAGTCATGCTTAGTTTATAACTTCTGCAGTTGAGATTGATGTCTGATCTTTACGCCATGAAATTTCACGAGTTACTTTACATAATTGGCGCTCCTCGCCAGGGCTTTTAAAAGACATGATTTTACATAATTAGCAATCTTCAAATGTGACCGGAATTGAGGAATAGATTCTGAAAATGACACTGGACTTTTTGTTCTTCATAACTTTATTTTTATAAAGACCGTGCCCCAACATTCGCACGGCCGAATGTGAAACCTCACATTTTTACACTTGAGACAAAATGCAAAAGTAAACAGGCGGTGTGGAATTAAAACAAATTAACAAAATGAAAATTGAAGCTTTCATCAGCGGCATAGGAACATTAAAACTAAATTAAACTTAACTAATGCAAATTATAAGCTCACACTAAATGTTTTAAACTGAATGACGATCCTCGAACAGATCAAAAGTACTCAGTGCCGCGGCGTGGGCGTCGAAGTAGCCCCATTGTCAGCAGTCCACGTGTCTGGTGTAGGGACAGTCTTGGTAGTTTGGTAGTATTTTGTCAATGGGTGTTCCGCTATCTGGCCCATTTTATTTGGATCCTGTCGCATTCCCAAGCACCGGGTCATTTTTAGCCGCTCATAACTTGCTTTGTGTTCCGCAACAACAACCAGGATTGGCCCACATGTAGTTTAGGCGGTAAATCAATTTGGGCTTCCATTGTATCTCTGTACCACAGGCTGCGGTCCTTCATCAAGTTAAACATCCACGGCAACGAAACGTAACATATAGAGTATGACGCCATTGGCCAGTTGAATGAGGGTGATTGGATCTTTGCCGTGATCTTGATCATCTAGAATAGAAAAATGAATGACAAGATGTTTTTAAATTAACAAAATAATAAAAAGCGCAAATTGATCAAAATAAAAAGCGTTTTAAATAGCATGAAGCAAATGCAAAGGCATGAATTGCTGTCGCGAAAACAGATTTTGAACGAGTATTCGACCCTGTTCCCTGCTCAGTGTTAGCTTTATATTAGTTCACTTGTTCAGTCCAAATACGTGCAGCGCGTTTGCGTGGCCATTTTTCAATTTCATGCAAAGGGTAGGCTACTATGTAGTTTGCTATCACAGCACGCCAATCAAGTTGAGAATTTAGATGTTTACAACATACATCTATTAAGTCCATTAAATATTAAATGTTATTTAGATATTTTTTACAAAAATATTGTCCCCTTTGTAATTGATTCATTTTTCCGTCCATGTATTAGGCTCATGTGTCTGGTAAAAAATTGTATGCGCACCCATATACTACATAGATTGTAAAAAAGTAGTCCCTTTTCGAGAAAGTATGCACCTACAGCCGTAAAAAGAGGTTGAAGCCTAACGAAAAAAAATACTCTGACTACAGAGTGCGCTAGTAGTCTGTTGCAAAATTATTGCATCGCTCACACTTAATTAAATTTTGTTTACTATTTAAAGGTACATACGAACCGAGCATCGGTGGAGCGTGGATTCCCAGTAACACCTGTAAACCACTTCAACTAGATTCTTATATGACTCAAATAAATTCGACATGCCAAGGGATAAACTGAATAGATCACTCGATCAGCCATAAAAGACCTTTAGACTGCTCCTTTCTTTAAATTTTTGGTTGTAAATTTAACCTACTTCCGTGACCTACTTTCCTGCCCCATTGACATACAGCTTAGAATGCCAGCAGAAAAATCTGTTCAAACATCATTTTCGGGTAAAATTAAACAATGCCTTTTGGTAATTCTCTTAGTTATACTACTTGAAACTATATGCTGGTTGGTTTTCGTGACAAAAAATTGACTATGTATGCATCTTTAAGAAGCCCCTGATGTCATAGGGAAGGAAAAATTGTTAAAAATTATTAGGTTGAGGGAAGGTCCTGACCATTGCCCTGGGGCCCATGTTATCAGTGAAATAGAGCCTTGTGTATCTCAGTCTAGCTACCTATGGCTTACACTATGATATTCAATAAATTCTTAATCGGACCAGAATTCGATAAAAGTCGGCAAATTGTAAATTGACACAGGGGGTAAGACGTTTATGGCAACTTGCCAACAGTAAGCTGCAGTAAACGGGTCAAGTAAATCCTCCCAATTTCCCTAACCCACAGGTTCACATGAGTAAACAAAATTGTTCATCTGAACATACCGATAAGAAATATGGCAATATTTTTTTTCTTTTTAAATTTTCTAGTTTACAGAATTTACCCCAATGGTTGGCTCACCTCTGAAAAAAGCAAAATTGATGCGATTTTAAGCAACGGTTGCGGTTCTATCACGTGTTAAAATAAGTGGGACGCACAATTAAATTGAAGTAACCGACCAAGTATATTGGGGGAAACAGTATTTGAAATTAATGTGTAAACGAATAGAAAACAACCTGCAATATTGTAAAATCATTTTCTTTTCCGTCACTGACGGGGAATCTTAGTTCCTCTGTTTGACCAGACGCGTTTTTGGTTTGGTTAGCAACAGGTGGGGTGTCCGATGTAAAAGGTGCGTCTGTTTGAGCCTCTTCATCTCTATGCCCGACGACCGCGCTGTTTGCTGTTACAGTGTACCGCTGCCGACGGCCTCGACCTAACAGTCTGCCGAGCCCGCGACATGGCTGCAAAAGAAATGTCATTTGTCCAGTAGTTTATGTTTTGCTTCTTATGATTTTATCATAAATTTTCATTAATTAATTTTCATTTTTTGTTGTTAAATCATGTTTGATTTTCAGTCAAGACAAGCTCTTAGAAAAAAAAATAAGAAGGCATCTTTATCGTTAATCTGCAATAAGTACGCAAGTTTTAGAAAATTACGTATTATTTTATTTTGAAGTGTTTTGAAAGATGACTTTCAGAGGTTTAAGCGTGTCATTACTTTGAGGCGTCTCTTTTTTGCAGTTTCCACGAGGCCTGTCAAAAAAAGTCCAAACTTTTAGACCAATATCAAAATCTACTTTTGTAGTGGTACGTATTTTTAAATTAAATTCAACATTTCGCTGTCTACAACTACAACTATTGGTAATGAAAGGAAAGTTTGCAGTATTACACAGCTTGTGTATCGCAGGAAACATAATTGCTTTACGAAATTGCTTTACTCAATATTGTTAACACCGTTCTCGATCCCCCGATTGTAGGAGACAAACTATTGCCTTAAAATCCTCAACGATAATTCAACCTTGTTTTCGAAACTGTTCTCTTTGTACTGAATTTATACTTCCTTTTAATACACTCGTATTAACGCACCAAAACTCATTTTCTTTATCGTATTTCATAACCATTACCCACCATTCTGACCCCTATGTAGTATGTGTAATCTAGAATTTCGATATTAATAGGGAAAATAATACAGTTCAAATAAATCATTCAACTTGCTTTATCCTGACTCAAAATTTATGAAAATTATTGAAGTATTGCCTTTATTAAACATTTAGTTTTTGCTTACTGTTATGTGTCACTGTTTTCTTTAAAATTTGTCAACATGCTTAAGTATTTTAAGGAGGGAAGGTGTGAAAACCAACAAGTCTGCGCTGTTCTATATGTAAAATAAAAGAACGTTAAAAGAATTCAATGCCCCCCACCTCCTCTTATCTTATTTCGAACTTGACTTATCTGATAAATTGTGAAGCCTCCTTTTTTAACATTGCCCAAGAACACCAAGTCATATACGGACCAGAAACAAGTTACGAGATGACTATTGAGGTTTTCTATTCTTCGGAATAAACTTGCGTCTTCCTTTAAAATCAAATTCATATTTTGGTTTCTCTTATTGGGGAGTAAAAACCAAGTTCACGGGAAAGGATCAACAGTCAATTCCAAAAATAACTTAATCAACATTTATGAATGTTTTCATACATGTAAGTTAGGCTCTCTTTTGTATCTCTTCTTTTTATTAAGAATGACATACCCATGAACAGGTCTGAAAAATAACTAGGCTTATTTTTTTAAACTAAAAAAAAAACATAATGATTCTCAATTTAACAGCATAATCACAATATCGATGAGATTTTTCGAAGAGCACTTTACAAATTGGTAATACTTATTGCTAGTGGTTGATTTTAACGAATACCCTTTTGAACTGTCAAAGATTAAAGGATTTGGTTATCAGCACGCTTAATATATACCGGCATATCTATCGAGTCATAAATTAAATTTTGGTTTGCACTGAAATCATTAATCTTCATAACTGTCCCTGGATTATCTCTCAATCACAGCAATTGAATTCACGGGGAAAGTTAATGACATCATCTCGTGATACTTATAAGTAGCTGGTAAACCAACCGTCTTCCGGGCACTTCCCATAGACATTATGTATACCAAAGCTTTCCAAAATATCACTTGATTCCCATATCTCCGGCAATTACTTCCTTTCGATATACTCTGCCTAAATATATGTTTTTAAAGTCCGTAATTCCCGTAAATGAAGACAATGACTACAGGTAACATTCAACGACAGCCCAAAGAACAGTACACTGCTGCGAATTCTTCAAAATATTTTCTTGCGAGATAAACATTTACCCACCCCCCTTTCCAAAAAAGCATTAAGTTTGAAACTTTTAATCGTCTGACATAATTTTGATTATCGTTATGCAATGGCTTACAGTCATGCATGCCTTCGTATTTGCAAACTAAGACAATTTGCGTGCTACTATCTTTCTGCCACTTCAACAGATGTTTACACAAGTAAGCCTACGCAACTCTGAACCCCTGGCGCTCAGTTTGTAGATTCGCTTAATTGACTTGTTGTATCTACTTTGGTCGCCAGGCGATTGAAAGACATATTTGACTCAACAAGTTATAAGTTTGGTCACAGTTCTGTGTTCCTCTTGCACTTTCCGCGATGTCCGGATGACCACCAAGTTTTATTTTTAAAGATGAATTGTCTACACCTTGCTTGTGTTCTAGCCTTTTGTTTCCGTGAGTATTTGAATTATTTTAGTAAGTTTATAAAAGTTTTCGTTTCTGGAGAATATTTGACATCCAGTCGAGATAATATACGTAATTATCTATTATTTCACTGTTTATTTGAAGTTCAGTAGAATTTTTTAAAAAGTTATATAAAGTGTGTTTGTGTAATTACGTTCTTTATGTATTTCACTGCCCTTAAAGACTCATAAGGGCTGCTTTAGTTTTCAAAAGCTTTAATTGTGTGATGGTAATCATTGATCTTCCGACTGGTGACTTCTCGAAATAAGAACGTATTTTTTGGAATGAGTATTGATTGAGATTATCCGTCACCCCAGGTAGCGTACACACCCAGGTGACTTGTTCATTTGAGGTCGGACCATGTGGTTGGCACAACGTCAGTGATAACCCACAACAAGGATGGGGGATCTGGCACATGGCAAAACAGACCGTTAAACTCCCTCATGGTAGCACATTCTCGGGACCGCAAGATGATCACACCTATCATGGTAAGAATATTGCCGATGCTCATTTCCATAATTCATACGTGAAACGTAACGTTGGTATTTTGCAAGTTTTGATTCCCTCTTACTCAGCTGCTCTCCATTAATTTGGTGGCCAACTACCAGACTGAAAACCTTTTTTATTGAATTTTATTTATTCGTCTGACCATGTTGTTGCCATATTCTAAGAAAAAAATGAATCCAAATATTGAAACGTTCGTTTTAGTTTATGTAATTTCCCCTTTTTCTAGATCTACAGGGAAGTTACCTTTATTACACATACACAACGTCTACGATTATGAGGTGCTTGCATAGCCAAACCGAAATCCAACTAGAAAGTAGCTTGATGGAGCTAACAACAGCGGCTAATCTTAGCTTCTGGTATGTGTTAAAAGGAGCGGCAGTTGGCTACCTGCACCTTTTTGGTAAGAACGACGTTTTACTATGGGACTCCTCCGTTAACCACACCGGTTCTGAGGATTGGACGCAAGTCAATGTCCAGCTAGAGTCTGGTGTTTATCAAGTAAGTGATATTAGTTGTTATAATTACCACATATACATGCATATGATCTGGGTTCATGTGTCATCTTACCAATCCATCCATCCGCGCGTCCGTTCGTTGTGAATTCCTCTATCTCCTCCAAGATCATTAGAGTAAGGAACTTGAAACTTTGGGGATTGATAGGAATCAGAAACGTCCAAGCCTCCTGGGATTTAGGTGCAACTGAATGTGTGGCTGTTCCCGACTCGGGTTGATATTTTTATCTTTTCGTATGATGATCTTTTTTGTTGATACATTTAATTAGTCTGCCCTCTAAAATATCAAAAACTTTCGGGGCCCGCACGCCAGGGGGAGGGGTCAGCATCGCATCCGCCGACCCCCCCCCTTCATCCGCCCCTGGTGGGGTCCCTGGGGTGGTTAGTGACTCCATGGTTTTTATATAAGCCTCCAATTCCGGGAGTTCATTTAAAGCAGATTTTTGTATGCTGACGACCTTGTTCTGCATCTACAAAATAAACTAATGGCACTGCAAGCTTACTGTAAAAAGTGGAAACTAAACATAAACGAAAAAAAGTCCAAGATCATGATATTTAATAAAAAAAGGAAAATTAGACTCTGCAACAATATTTACAATTAATAATGTAGTCAGTAAAAGAGTACAATTATCTGGGTTTAACCTTTACAAATACAGGTGCAATGAAAAAAGCAATTGAAAATTTAAAGAAAAAGGCTCTAAAAGCAACTTTTGCTCTTAAAGCAGCCCTGTCCTCAAACAAGATAACATCTCCCCCCTCAACTTAAAACTTTTTGACAAAATCATCACGCCCATCTTACTGTATGGGTGTGAAGTTTGGTCTGAAGAAATATTCAAGGAAAAACAAATGTCACTTTCAAAATTAAATAAATTTCCTTTCCTAAAAATGTGCAAATGGGCACTAGGTGTACGAAAAATTGCTATGAACAATGCCTGTAGAGCTGAATTTGGAAGATTTCCACTCTATTCTGATGTTGCAAAACAGACACAGAGATACAGTGCCAGACTAAAAGAGCTACCTTCCAACAGATTGGTCAAAAACATTTATGAACAGGAGCAAAAAGAAAAAGGGCCCTGTTGGTCTGAATCAATAAGAACATTTATACAATGTTGGGGTCTGGGTCATAAAACTGATACACAAACACTAGATAACTTTGAAAACCTAAGAGATGCTATCAACAATAAAATTGAGGAACTATTTTGGAAAGACCTGGAAAGTGATAACTACAGTAAACTTAGGACATACAGATTACTTAAAAAAACTTACACCCCTGAAAAATATTTGCTAATGAAAGTCATTCCATCAGAAATGAAGACTATTGCAAAAATGCGGATTAGTGACCACGAATTAGAAATTGAACGCGGCCGCTATACGTCCCCTAAAACTCCTACTGTAAATCGCAAGTGCCCCCACTGTAATGAAATTGAAACGGAAATCCACTTTCTTCTGAAATGTGAAGAACATAGTGACAGAAGAAGTAGACTAATGATACCTCCTGAGCAGAAAACAGATCATGAAAAAATTAAGTGGCTGCTCAGTCCAAAAAGTGAATCGTGCTTGAGAATATTACATCTATATATAACTGAAAGTTTGAAAAAACGACACACCCATCAATAGCAATCGTCGTTTTATTCTGTGCTGCTTCCCAGTAATCATTCCAAATCAGTCAAATGTTAGTATTTGTTTAGATTTGTATAATTATTGTTAAGTTGTTATGACTAGTGTAGAGAGCCTGTAAAATGTAACGTGTACACATTTTAGTCCTCAATAAAGATTATTATTTAAAAGAACATATATTTATTCAAAATGACAGAGATAACTGAAACTTTTGGGAATGATCATGCACATACTGAAGATAAAGTCCAGGAAATGTGACAGATCTTTGTAGGATTTAATTTTTGTGTGTGGGGGGAGGGGGAGGGGGGGTCACTCTCTACTCTATGAATTAGAAATTATTTCTTTTGTTCTTTTCTGTCAGTGCCAATGTTTTCATGAAGCAAATTTCAATACAGGGATGATCTATTTGTTTATATCTACAGTTAGCGTTCAAAGCAAGCTGCACGTTTACAGCGAAGAACGATATTGCGGTCGATGACATAGTACTAGAGGGGGAACCTTTGGAGACAGTGACAACAACGCAATCAAATAGGACAACAACGCTGGCTTCAGAGACAAAGACAGCAGCTGAAGTGAGCAGGACAAGAAACCCAACTACCAGAACAATAGCACTATCTTTAGAGACATCAACGGGAGCTGAAATGAGCAACACAAAAAATCCAACTACAGCGTCTACTTTGAATAACAAAAGCAGTTTAAAAACAATACCAAAGCTCCGTGCAGGAGAAACTACCACTTCTTCCAGAACTCAGACAAATGCAGAGGATGCCACCGGTTCCATGACAACAGAGGAGACACAGGTGTCACCAGAATCGCCCTCTTGGATTGGTGCGGTGGCCGGTGGTGCCGGGGGATTAACTGCAACGGGCCTGGCGGTGGCCGGCGTCGTCATTTGGAAATTGTAAGTTTTGTAAAATGCTTTATACATGTAGATACTATTTTTTCAACTAATATGTTTATTTGTAATGACCATATAAAATACAATTTATTGTTATTATTTATATTTATATTTATCAATAATTTATATTAAATTACCATGCTGATGATTAAACTGACGGTATTATATTGAAAGAAATACAAAATGAAAATGCACAACATTGTCTTAGATGATGTTAAAAATATGGATACTTTATGTAGGTTTGTATTTTTTGCTTTTTCCCTACAGGAAATTCGCAGCAAAACCCGCTGTTGTTGCCCCAGCGACTACTGCCCCTTGAAGATGCTGCAACCGTGTGTAACCCGTAACTCATTTAAACAGCGAAGTGTTCTAGTAACTGACTTTTTAATTAACTGCTTGTGTATCTTTTTAGAGATAAATGCTACTCATATCAGACTTCTTAAATAAGGAATGCAATCGTCTCCATGTTTAAAAAAATCCCTACCGGAGAAATTAATGTTTTCTGTAAGAAGTTTTTCATTTGTACCTAAATTCAAAAATTGATTTCAAAACATTTCGTATTAAAGCGTAATTCTTCATGTTCAAACAAGCACATTTATTTTTATACTGTTGTCTTTTGCTCAAAATTGTTTTCCTCCTGTCTGAAAACAATAAATTTTGATCGTATACTCAAAGGTGATTTATTATCTTTACAACTATCTTGAGAAATTACTCAAAGGTAAACTAGATGAATGAGTTAGTTTAACCCGGTTTACCCTGGATAATTCTGTTATCATTCAATTTTTTATACCTTTGACCAGGATCAAATATTCATGTATCCATATCACAGGTTCGTGCACCTTAAATACATTTCTTTTGATTTATTAGATCAAACTGTATGCTTTATCAGGTATTTTGTTGGACATTTGGAAATAAGTATTAATTGCAATTTTAATTAAAATTTGGATTGGTTGTTCGCAACGGTGCCATAATATTGAAAAAGACCCTGTAAAGTACACTTAATGAATCTAACGTAAAAAAAGTTGTGGTACGTTACAGTAAATAACTGGGACGTTCAAACGAGAGAGCAAAGTAGGGGAGACCGGGGCTAGTTGGACCCCGGGGTAAGTTGGCCCCCCGTCAATTTATGAAAAAGTAACTACGAGGTAAAAAAATTGGCCACATACTCTTGCAAAGTGACCGTAGCCTACAATGCTAAGGAAGTGTCGGACGTTAAAAAGTTTTACTTAAGCGGTGAGTCGAAATAAACGATTTTTGCACCTGAAAGTAATTTTGTTTAAGAGATTTTCTGACACACACCTTGAAAACGTGTAGTGTGGTCCGATATACCAGTTAATTCAGGATCCTTAGGTGCCGAGTCTGGTAGTTGGGTAGGCCTGAAATTGATAAGCGCCACAAAGGAGTTCATTAAAAAGGGGTGTGGACGCAACCAGCTGTAAGCAACAAGCAAGAACTTATTTTCTTCTTGGTAAAAATTCTCTAAGTTACGTTCGATAGCTTGTGTACATCAATAACGTCCCTCCCTAAAAACACCACATAGCTCGATAAGACTCCCCAATCGCATCTTTTAATATGAATACCCCCATAAGAGGCCCACTTTACTCGCGTATTTGCCCTGCCAGTTATTGCAAGATTGCTTGTTACATGATATGTAATACAGGCATCAAGATGATAAATTGAATCAAGTTTATTTCTTAATTTGTGCAATCTTTCCGATAAATGAAAACCGTAAACCGTTCCTTCATCTTTAATTGATAGCTTTCGCCATATGCCTTTCGTGTTTAGAATTTAGAAGCCAGAGAGGTATTTTTTATCTTCTTTCGGTTTCCCTTGAACTTAATTCGCAATTAACGTTTTTATCATATCTTATTACTAATATGAAACAACATTTATTTTGAATATTTTTTTTGAATTGAAACAAACATCGAAATAATAAAAGTGCAAACTGGACACTTTTGAAAATTAAAAACGGGTTTGTTCCGTTTTTCAGGACCATCACTTGTTCACTAATCCATATTAAGTATGCACGAATATCATGACGTAAGAATAAAAAATTTACAACAGAGACACATAGTAAATAAAATTTAATTATCTACAAGGTGCTCGCAGACGGTGTACTCTTTTCAGTGTGCCATCTCACGCGTACGGAAAGAGCGATTGTGACAGTTGTGATCCCTGCGCAGCTAGAAAATGTATTTTTCGTGGATGCGATAGTAGCACTTCCATATCAGTATTTGAATGGACTCTATTTAACAGAAGGCCTATTTTAATAATTTAAAAATCCTTCTAGATAGCGTTTGTGAAATACATGCTTGAATGTCGCAACTTTTGTTTTCACATATAGTTTCCTTTCTAATCAACGTCGTTGTTCAAAAAGAAGCATTGTTTGTGGAATGCCTTATGTACGGGGAGAATGCTGCTGTATACATGTGTAACACCTTACATTGGATATAGGCCGACACCCGGTATGATGCTCTCCGCTGGCTGGCCTTCCTATTAACCTGTGTTCATAATAATCAAAAGTAATCTGATCAGTCCTCCCACTCACCACCATCCTCACTGCTAGGCACATCAGCATACATACTTTGGAAAATACAGAGAGAACGCACCTAATGACTACCTTGAGTGTCAGAGCAACGTGAAAGTTAGTTTGTTTAACATTTAATATACCTTGGAGTCACTTTCACTAGTATTGCGATATGGGTTATATATGAAATCAAGATCGAGCTGGCAATACGGGAATCTAGAACCTAGGGTACTAATGACATGATTGACTAAGCTTTAAAAATTAAAATAAATAAATAAATAAAAAGAATAATTGATAATAATAAGCTAAAAATGATATATGAAATAATATTTTTTATCGAAAAACACACAGACCCTAGAGTTTAGCTGGTGTGGCGCTAAACATCAAATGGTAAAATAATTAAATCATGTCTACCGACCCTTTTACAGAGAATCACAGAAAAATGTTTAAAAACATAAATATAAATGAAATTAAATGTTAAAGAAAATAAATGGGCAATATTCCCCATAAGCAAATGCCGTAGAAACAAAACTACGTAACATGAGAGAAATCGGAGGTTAAATCCTGCGTTTTTGTGAATATGAATTAATTTTGCCCAAATTGACAATTTACAGAAGGCCTAAAGACTGTAAAGAGCATTTGTTGCATCTCTGATATTATTCGGCATAGTTATGTGAGGTTAATGAATCCTAAAACTTCTTTCTGTCAGACTTCAAGCAGACTTGCAGTTTTATCTTCGATGCACCTGTATGGCTAACTATAAATAGAAGCATTGGAATCCCGAGGGAACCCCAGAGATGGAAACGAGGTTTACCCAATCCGGAAACAGCCGATGGATTTACTGACGTCACTCTCGGCTTCGTGATATCAGGTTCGGGCTCAGATTTCCCAGATGTCTCTGCGCGTGTCTGCAATGTCTGAATGTCCGCCATTCTGGTGGCTGGAGGGTCACTCAGCTGGCAGAATTACATCAAAAACTGAGCCTCCCAGTGGCCTAAATGCCGAACACTGCCCAAGAACTGAAGGAGAAGTTTCTTAGGACGCTTGATAATGACAATAATGTAAGGAAATAATCGTATTTCTGAAGGAATGTATGAAATTGTGCGAGCGGGTTTCCAGGTGTATTCACTTGCTCTTCGACGCGGCGAAGAGAAAGTTGGTTTGGTGTGAATGGCGCACATTGCTATATTACTTTTAAGTGAAGACAAAACCTCATCACGATCACAGATAATTATCGAAATCATCAAAATGGAGCCGTGTTAGATCGTTTTGGCGCACGGCGTAGTAATGTCTATATTTGGCCCGAGTCGGCGGCTTGCCCTTTTTTGCACGTTTCCACTTCCCCCGTCGTTATAGACTGAATGTTCATTAATAGCACATGCATGATAGTTACAATCCATATTCGTTAGTCTGTAGCTGAGTGCTGTTTTGTGACACTATGGTAATTTTGATAAAAATAGTGTTACTAGTTAATAATTAATTGTAGCAGACAATGAAGTAAAATGCAAGCTCAATTTGCAGTGTTGTGTAGACTAAATCAAGGTTTATTGTTCATATACTAACTTGAAGAAGTGTTTTAAGAGCTTCTTTTATATAATGGATTTTTAGCAGGATGCATAATGTGAACAATAGCAACTGATTGCTTATACATACAGTCCAAATAACCAGCCTCTAGCACTGCTTTACCTTTGCATGTTTTCATGTTGCACCAGTCTGATATATATAGATAAAGTTTAAGTGAATACAATCTTCAGTTCTGCGAATCCTCCTTGATAAAAAACCTCATATTTTCCTCATCACTTCCATCTTCATGTGTTGCACTCTGTTTAAAAGTGAAATGATTGTTTTCAGTAGTGGAATTTGATGAAGATCCATCATAGAAGAATATGACTTCTAAAAATAAGGATCTCAAAACTAGTTTTGACAACACTATCTTTGCAATATAAACCCTGAATAAAATGAACTTTGAACTGGGTTCTATTCTGAAAATCTAAGTAAGAAAAGATCAGTTATAAGCAATGTACAGGTTTTGGTTGGCTTCCACACAGCTTCTGTTTTGTGATTCCAAAATAAAAATGTGTTATGCTTTTTAATTTCATAGTGATGTTTTTATGATAGATTGCTTGATAGACCTTTGCTAATTTTCAGTGCTTTGAGGCCAGAGCACTTGACTACTTAGCATCGAGTTGAAAGAGAATGTACTAACATTTTCATCCGGACTCCTGGCAGGAAATGGCAGTTTATTGTCACCTTTTGGGCACATATTTGATATATCTACTTTTGCATACCAATAAATATTGAAAATAAAAGTAGGAGTGTCAGAGTATTATTACTTGGACTATAAAACCTATATGGCCAATACTTCCAAGTCAAGCAGTAACTATAATTATTGTAATTTCTCATTTTACCAACCATTTGTGTGTAATATGATAATCAGATACAAAAATGTATAAATCCTTGATAGGATATATTTATTGAATTGAAATAATAGAAATACTAGTGACAAATGATAGTTTAGTTCTTTTATAGTCACTTCATAGTGCAACCATCAAATTTAAACTTACAAATGTACCTTGTTATGTGTTTTTTAAAACCAGGTTGTAAAGATTGCCTTGTCTGTTATGTGCTAACTATAGGGATATTAATATTGCTTGTGCACCTGTCTCGTTTAGTTTTGTTAATATTTCTATAACTTTGTCTGGTCCAAGTTTTCTTCCTCAAGCATTGTTGCAGTTTTGAAATTATTCATACTGTGCTAGAGGTTGAAATGGGAATAAGTGAATTGGTTGGTGTGTTTTGCCTCCCAAAATCTTTATACATGTCCAATAATAACACGAAGTTCAAAACCTGTAGTTTACATTATGTTACTTTCAGGCTCTCTGGCATAAAGTCTTCAAAGGCTTAGTAAATTGTAAATTCTTGGAATCATTAAACTGGCAATATTGCAGCATAACATATTTACAAAATGCAAATGAATACTTTCCATAGATTGTTGCAAACAGATCTTTTTACTCCTCTGTGGTCACTAGCCTCTTTATTAGCAGGAAAACCGGCATATTGCATTGTCTTTCTGAATAGAATTGGTAATGAATAAGCAGTCTTTGTCTATGTCCCATAATATAGGAAAATTCAACATTGCATGTTGGGATCTGAAGACACTGATGTAGATATAATGATAACAGTATAAAATGTGTATTCATTGTGTAACAATTTTTATAAGATCTTACCAAACTTGTTTAAAAAATATTGAGCATGCCATTTCCTTCCACACAATAATATAATGAGCGACTTCCTAGGGAATGGAAAAATTAATGTTTATACACTTATAGTGTAATTGTGACGATTTTCCACTTCATAGCTTTTAAATTCATTGTGACTGTTTCTAAAGCCGGAGAAATAAGATTTGCATTGTTGACAAGATTATATCTAGATATATTTATGTATTAATGTAATCACTTTTGCAGTATTTCAAACTACAGTTTGGTTATTTTCTTAGTTAAAAAGTGATTATTGAACAATCAAATTTAAAAATGATAACTTTTTATTACTTTTTATGTACAGACACAGATGTGTCTGTACATATTGCCATCACCTGCGTCTGTCGTCGCCGGCGACGGCGACGGCGCCGGCGCCGTGCACTTTCCTTGTAAACACGATAAGTGGAGGGCAGTTTTACTTTTTGGCTGTATATTTACAGAGCTGATGAATATTCATAAAACGCAGGTCAAGTTCGAAAATCAGCATGATCGGGCCATTATTGTAGAAGTTATGCTGTTTTTTCACTTTTCAACATATATGCAACACTGTAAACACATTTCAAGGAAAACCG
>NW_019775566.1:232166-246897 GCF_001039355.2 Lingula anatina | reverse complement strand
TTTTTTTTTGTGAAAATTTAATTTTGCACATATTGGCATTTTCAAGGTGTGACTTTGAAGTTCCATGGGCTTGAAGACACATGCTAGTCACATTTTCTGAAAATCCATGATACGCATATTTCATTATTACAAATTGACGGTCATTATGCTGTTAACCACTATGTAATATTGCATCAGAATAGAAGAAAACACAATTTTGGGTGCTGCTGCCATGATGACCATTATGGGAAAACCATGTTACTGATGATTGCCAAACGTTCAGAAAAGAAATACAGGACTAAAATGCAGCCTGAGTTGGAAAAGCAGTCTAATTGGCTTCTTTTTCTGGAAGTTATACATTTTCAAAGTGTGAACTTGAACTCCCATGGGCCTGAAACCTTATGCTTGTTACACATTTTACTTACATTGATATTACCTGTTGAGCATAATTAAAATTTGATGTTGAATTTGCAGTTTAACATAATGTACTTTTGCATCAGAATCGACAGTAGCCTATTTTGTGCATAGTTATTTCCTGCTTTTTGTCTGTACATTTGACAGCTCTGCTGCCTTGTTCCATTTTTAACCACACAGGATTGTTTCTTGCATCATCTTTGGTGTTGTTTCAGACTCTACTTGAATCTCTGCACATACTGGAGGAGCTAATCACCAAACACAGGCTGCAGTCTCAGACAGAGAAAGATGGCATCTTGACTGAATGGATGGCAGCAAGGTGCGACGCCATGTGCTTGAAAATAAGGTACTGGCTACTTGAGTCTTTGGCCCCATTCAGAATAGGGGACTAACTACTTCGAAGGTTATGGCAACCTACTACAAAGCTTGCCATCTAATCCGCTAATAGACGCTGAATAGATATCCCGTTTAGAAGTATTCAATTGGGTCGGCTATATTTGACCCCAGACTAGTTGGTCCACTGTTCTGAATGGCCCCTTTCACAGTGAAGATCATATGTGCACGTTTAAAAAATATATATATTTCTGGGTGTACAACTGGCCAATCAAGGCTTTCCCCAGTGACACCCATTAGCCTCAAAAGGCAGCCTATAATTCCAAAGACAGCTGGATGGCTTACAAAATATTTGGGTTGATTGGATGGGTTTGCTTGGGTTGGACTCCATGTAAGATTTTGACTAAAGTACAGATTCACATTTTGGACTCCCTGTATCCCAAATCCTGGGGAAACCCCTGTGGCAAATAGATGAATACTTTGGCTATGGCACATTTGCATCTTCATGACACCTTCAGCTGGTGTGTTGAGGTAGAATATAATAATTTGTTAACATCTGACAGGGGTATTTCTTTAAACCATTTTGCAAATTTCCAAATTGTCATGCCTGATAAAAATGGTTACAGGTGGGCTGAAATATTGACTAATTTCTGCTTTTTTTTCTGCAAAATACTGATTTGTCCCTGCAACAAGTCTATGTCACAAGTATTTTTTGAAGGATAACAGTTCCACTTCTGATTTAAAGTCAGAATTTTGTCTGAATTTTAAATATGCTTATTGTGTAAGGTAATAGATAACAGCTTCAGAAAACAAAAAAATAAATATTTGATGTTTTTTTCCATAAATTTGCAATTGGTTTTCATTGGCAAAAATGTTTATAAGGTTTACATTGAATGAAACTTGAGTAACTAAAAGTGTTGTTTTTTTTTTCAAATCAGGATGGTAGAGATGCAGATTCTGTGCGATACCTACCACGTAGAGTCTGTACAGGCACTGAAAGCTGTCAGGTATGTAGTCTGGGAATGGGGTTCCAGGTGGCAATGCCCCTTTGAATAATATACCAATAATTATGTTTCCCATAAATGAACTTGCCAGTATCATATCAGTATCTATTTATGTTGTCCCCTAATTAAAGTGATAATAACTCTTCATTTTGGCCAAAAATTGGATTTTCCTGGAGTAAACGGCAATTTTCCCGTACTTACCAATGGTCAGCGACCCCATTCCTGCATTCAAAGTTAATCCAGGGTTTTTTTCCTAAACGTACGGTTTTTTGTTAAAATCTCTTAAGAGATTTTAACTGACGGAGCTCTCTCTGACATCGCATAGTCACTGTTGACCTACTTAAAACCGCGGGAAAAGCAGACAACAACAACACTATATAAGATTCATGAGATATATTCGTCTTTTTGTTAAAAATACATTAATATCCACAATGTGTGCCATTCTGGGCTTTTCGTTATCCGACGCACTGTACAAAAACTCGCAACTTACGTCTGCGTCTGCATTAATGCGTTTGGCGCCATATGTTATTTTGGTCTCGAATGAACGCGAGAATCCGCGTGGCACCATTACGTCATTAGCAACGAATGCTTTGATGACCGGGAAGAAAAGCATCGAAAGCCCTATTGACAAGCACAGATTTTAGTTTTACTACAATAACGGCCGTTTTAGTGGTAAAATACAATAGAATATATTTCCATGCGTTGTTTACAATGTATTTCATGCGGAATTTTGAATCTCAAAGGAAGAGTTATTATTGCTTTAATGATTTAGACAGTCGACTGTGGTTGTTATGATTGATTGATTAATTGATTGATTGATGTTTCTCATGATTGTACCTTTCTTGTGATGATTTTGATTAAGTTACTATTCCTATTCCTATGCTAAAGATAATTTGGTTAGATTGAAGAAAATTTTTTTTGTCTGAAATTTATGCTGATGGTTGAAATATAGTCTGAAAGGTGTTGTCCAATTAGTACCAAATAAGTGAGTCAAACCAATATCAGTGTTATCTGATTCAGTGGCAGTACTTAATATATTGTTTATTTTGGGTTTCTGAATTTCAGACAAAAAAATTTTATTTTAAATTTTAGACCAAAAAAATTCACAAAACCTTTATTTCGTTTTCTACTTCTTCTCAGCGAAAACCTTCAAACTGCTGTACACGATCACAAGGCTGAGCTGCACCAAGTCAGTCAAGCACTGACGGCCTACGAGGCAGTAGGAGCTGGATTTGATGAGATGGTTTCGGAGTACGCCAAGTTACGAGACGAGGTAGAAAACAAACGCTGGGCCCTGACAGAACTGCAGCAAAGTCTGGAGGATGATGGGTGATCTCTTGATGACTGTTTTCTTCTGCATTATTTCAGCCTACACATGTATCTTTCAACTTGCATATTTTTAGTTTTATGAAGAGATTGTTGTAGGTGTTCTTTTATGCTGTGTATTGCTACAAAGTATCATATCAGTTGGTGTAGTGTAGGCGTAAAGCATGAAGAGCTTAGTCAATGAATCTCTCGTATTCCTGTGTGTGCAAGTATAACTTAGATGACATACAGCCATTGAACTATAACACAGCTGCAACAAAGCATTGAGGAAGACATCTGATATATATATGTATCCACTGCTGAGCAGTGAGAAGTTTCTCAACTTGAAGATTAAGTACAGCCATTATCAGCAATGTCCCATTTGCCTCTGACTGGCAGTGCTAGTCCCCATTTCCATACCTAGTTCGATCTAACAGGATCGACCAATTTCCAAGGGGAGGGACTCTGGCTAAATCGGCTTAAGCAGCTTAGATGTCTGGGATGAATACTGAAGCTGCTAAAAGAAAGTTAATTACCCCCTAACAGCTTCAGTAGATGTGCCATACATCAGAGCCGCTTAAGCTGAGTGCTATTTAGCAAGAAACCCCTCGAAGATGGGTCGACCCTGCTAGATCGATCTAGGTATAGGAATGGGGTTTTAGATGTACAGTGTCAGCTGTTGGTGTTACTGTTGTCACAAGGGAACCATACTTAGAACTTCTATCTCCATGAGATTACCCCTGAGAGTGTAAACCAGGAAGACTTATCTTTGGAAGAACTATCAATTATCTTTAGTTTGTAACCTTTTTAAGTTTTTTAAAGACACCATTTGTCAAATTAGGGTATTTGATAATCTTACATTTAGACCCCATTCAGAATAGGGGACTAACTAGTCCGAGGGTCAAATATGGTGACCCACTACAAAGCTTGCCGTCTAATCTGCTAATAGACATTGAATAGATATCCCCTGGGGAAGTATTCAAGTGGTTCGGCAATATTTATCCCTTAGACTAGTTAGTACCCTATTCTCAATGGGGCCTTTGTGACTATGCACCATCAGACCTGCTGGTACAGTGTATGTCTGATTGCATAGTGCCTGTTGATGTTCCAAGTGAAAAATTGCATTGTTTAACTACATGAGTTACTGATTACTTTGTGGGCTGTGTATTTTGAATTTTCAAAATTGAACTGAACAGAATAATTTAACATATTACTTTGAAAATGAAAAAATAAGCAAAGGAAATGCAGAGAAAATTTTTGTTGTTTATTTCAATGTTTTTACTTCAGTCTATGTCTTACTTTACTAAAGAACTAAGCTAACTTACTGAATGAAAGGTTATCCTTTTTACCACAGCTTTGGACATCAAACACAACAATAGAAATAAATTTGCAACATGCACTTTATTCAACTAAGCAACCTCTTCATATCTTTCATTGAATAGTTGAAAAATCACAAATATAAGAAAAATGTAGATTTAGACATAAATTCTATCAGAAACTAAGATTTCAGTCATCCTGCTTTTTGTTACAAAGCCCAGCAGACGAATTCAGCCAACTTCACTTCCAAATACAGAACTGGGCATATTTGCAATGTGTCATATAGAAATGCAGATAGCTTTTCCTTACATTTAAACTTCTGACATTTACCTTTCCAACAGCTCTGAAACTACATACATGCCACAAACATGAATCCATTTCATAATAAAATTATATGCTTTGTATAAAATGAAAGAATCGTATATCATGAAATAGTTTATTGACTTGGGTGGCTGGGCCTATTCAACTGGCCACAGAGATACTACACCATTTTGTAAATATTAAGTTCAAGATGATATATTGTTACTGTTCACAATGATTCCAAGTGCTTTCATTGACCAAAAACCTTTTTATTCTCTATTTCATTTTGAAATGGCTGCAATTTATTACGATAAATTGAATAAATATTGTTTTTATGATGTTTTAAATTTGATATTTGATTAAAAGGGATCAAATCCTTCGCTGTTCATAAAATCTGGACAACTTTTCCCATCAAAGTGTATTAACACTGAATACACGTAGAGAATAATTTGCTGAATTAGACCAGACTACTGACATCAACAGATATAAAAATGGTCAGTTTAATAATATAACTGTAATTGTGGTAAAGAAAATTCATATGTTCCCAGGTCCTCTTAATAAAAAATGCAGTGACTTGTTAAAGCTCAGAGGAAATAATTAGGGCTGTCACACATAGGGCCAGTCCAGCCCACGCGGCAAGAGCACATGCAGATCATTCCGTTTGGGCCCGGAACAACTTTTAACATCTTTCCGCCATTCATGCACTTCATGGTGGAAGGACTGCAGGGAAATTTGATGATTGAGGGACGCATACCACGCTTGTAGTCATCCATTTCATCAAAGTCCATAGCTCTTCCTGCAACAAATGATGTATTACTGTACATTTATTTTTGAATAGCAAGAACATTATTGCATCCTAATACCAGATATGTTTCTTTTTCTTTCTTTTTTTCATTTGAAATTGCCATTTTCTTTTTTGTACAATCCAAAATTGTGTCTAAGACCCCATTCCCAGAGATTAGATCAATCCAACTAGATCGACCTAACTCCCCGGGGGTTCACGCTAAATAAATAATTGTCAGCCGAGAGGGCACGAAAGTCAATTACTCCCTTACAGCTTGTAGTAGGCAGGACGGACATTTAAGCCGGATTATCTCACAGTAATCTAGTGAGACTCCCCACGGGGATAGATCGATCTAAAATCTATGGGAATGCACCCTAAAACACAATGCAATAGGGATTATGTACAAATTACAATCACAGCATATTTTGTAATTATAAGCTATCTACTTGTCTACTATCAGAGTATAATTACTACTTGGTAATTCAGTAAAATTGCTAAGTCTTTCCATATTATGATTTTACAAAATTCATCTTGGCTACTGATATTATGTGTAGACATTAGAATAATTTAGAAAATGAAAATAAAATTTACAAGTGAGTTTATCGCCCAAAAATTAAAAGAAATTCTATGGAGGTTTGTCTTTATTTGCTTCACATCATTGACATATATTTTTTATTTTCTCTGAAACTGATGATTCAAAATTCCCTTAATGGGCTGATAGGTATTTTCTTAAAAAAGATGTCCACTAATATCTCCCATTTTGACAAATCCACAAAAATTTGAGAATTGCTGATTTAAAAATGAAATAACCATTTCAAGGTATATCCCTTAAGTGTGCTTATTGAAAAAAACTGCCATTAACACCCCATTTCCATAGATTTTTAGATCGATCTATCCCTGTGGGGAGTCTCACTAGATTACTGTCAGCTTGGCCGGCTTAAGCGTCTGTCCCGCCTACTAAAAGCTGTAAGGGAGTAATTAACTATGGTGCCCGCTCGGGTGACTGCAATTTAGCGTGAACCCCCAGGGAGTTAGGTCGATCTAAATCTTAATCTTTAGATCGATCTAAATCTCTGGGAAAGCACCCTAAAAGATGAGGCGGAAGCATTTAAAAGTCTTGTGGCTTTGATGGTGCCAGTTCATTACCCCGGAATGGTTTCAAGAGATGTTTTCTGGTTAACAACTTGTCTCTTTGACATCTCAGGGGAGCCATTGGATGAAATGTGCTAAGATTACAGAATTTAAAGGATGGTCAGATCAATTGTGATGAAAAATGGGGGTTAATGCAATTCCCACTGAGCGAAAAGAAAAAAAAGAATGAGAATGCATCTTTCAAGCTTTTGCCTGAGTTTCCAAATTTCAGACCTTTTTTTTATATAAAATCAATTTAAATTGGAAATCCAGACAGCCGAGGTCGTAAGGCCACCATAAAGTCATAATTTCCTTTTTCTTTCTTACAAACCAAAATTATGCCTGAAATTTTTTCCTGTTATGTATTTCAATAAAAAGGTAAAAAAAATTATAAAATATGATTTTGCCCAATTTATAATATTGATGTGGTTCAAGTGTTGGAATTTTGTGAAGGAGTTCAGTGGATCTAAATGAAACAAAAATTATGATATACTTAATTTATCCCGGATCTTCAGTGAATTGATGTTTTTCCGTCATATTTGTGGCTGTCTAAAAGATAAACATCTTGTCTCAGATCTCAAATTCAGCCATAAATGATTTAATTAGAAAAAAAAACAATTTATGTAATTACATAACTGTTGCTCTACTTTTCTTCATTGCTATCGACACTCAGTAATATGAGCTTTTAATCCAATTTCTGACATAAATTGCTTTTAATAGGTTTTTTGACCCAAGTGTAAGTGAACATGCTTTCCTTTCCTGTAGCAGAACCAATTAACTTGGATAAGATTATTTCAGCAAAATGGGAGGTGATTGTTTCTCCCTAGAGTCTTTTAATTCAAAATAACTTGGTGATGTGAAGATAAAATTCGCATTTACTATGGCAATGAGAGGAAAATTGCCTCTCATGTGGCACCCCCTATTTTACAACAGAAATGAAACTGCAATTTCCAAATCCACTCAGTATGGGGATTTTCACCAAAAATTGGTCTAAACTTTTAGATGAAATATTAGTGGACTTGGCCAACTTTAAGTCTATTTAGCCTGAAGTCAGTAGCATTCCATCTCTGGGGAGCCATTGGATGAAATGTGCTAAGATTACAGAATTTACCCACAAATTTACCAGCACCACCAGAGCGGATGAATGTCAGTGTTATGTATCTCTTTGTTGGTGCTAAATAACTGTACGGCGTGTTGGTTAAATTGTGGGTTTGATGGTTAATATGGGTGTTAGTGCTAAAAGAACTGCGGGTAGTGTTGGTAAACACCTAATCCCTTTATAAGGCCTGATTAGTAAGAGTTCACAAGATATACCTTAAATATGTGTATATTGCCACAGCCACATAATTCTAGTTATAGGTATGTTCTAGTTAATAAGACATATCTACAATTATCTCTATGCAATTTAGTGGTTACAAATAATCATAAAGAACAGAAATATTAATATTTGAGATACCGATGGCGAATTACCTTGAATTTGTGCAGCAAAAGCCATCAAGACTGCCAAGAACACAGAAATGTACAGCAACCAGGAAATGGCCATAATGAGACCTGCAAGAGTGGAAATAGCGAATGAGTATTTGAGTGATAAATCTTTTGTATGAACTGAGAAAAGACAGTTTATCTTAATGAATGTAAGAGACAAAGTTTTTTTTTGTCTTAATATTTTTGTTTGATTAAAAACTTAACTTTTGGTGAATAATATTTAAGTGTTTTTTCAGTTAAGCTACAAAATCAATTTGAAACAGATAGATGATTTGGATCAGAAATGTAGTTTGAATGAAGAACAAAGTATATTACTGAATTTTGCACTTTCTTGGTGTATTTCATCTTTGCATCAGACTTTTCAATTTTCAAATAAACTAAAATTAATATGATAATGTTTAACAGTATCGATTATTCGAAAAGAATTTTATCTGCACTGCAACTTGAATGAAGTAAAACTGTTTACTTTTTGGTTTGTTTCAAGTGCATAACATTTTAGAATAGTATTCTAAATTCAAAATAATAATAATAATGATAATAATAAATTTAAAAAACCCATAAAAATGAATTTGATAAAGTTAAGAAAATAAATTGCCCAAAAAAGAATAATAGTCCATAGCTGCGTAAAATAACCTTAAAATTCCTTCTATATCAAACTTGTACTTCCTTACAACTTAAATTTTCAAAAAAGAAGATAATTTAAGTAATTAAGAAGTAAAAGGAGTCTACACTATTTTTCATTCATGAAAAAAATGCACAATTCCAAATACATTTCCAGTGAATCTGCATAGAAATTATGTGTCACTGTTGATAGTAAGTCACAAATGATCGCTCGTAAAAAAGTTTTTTTTTTAAGTTTCAAATGTTTCAATATTTGACATAATAAGTTTAGAATTTCTCAACAAAAAAATCAAATAGTAAGTAGAATTAAAAGTCCAAAACAAGACAATTTCAAACTTCCACTTAACCTAAACTTCAAAGCAATACAATCTTTTCCCGCGGCTTACTTTTTTCAGTTCCTTCCAAGCTGTCTTCAATGCGTACTCACTCTTCCACGATCAGCCCACTTGTGGTGGCTTTCCTTGAAAGCCAGATTATTAATGGAAATGTGATTGCATTCAAGGGACCAGTTCAATTGATCCTGAATTAGATTTACGAGATGCTGGAAACGGCATGAACATTTTTTTCTGTACCTTAAAAGAGGTTAGGATGGGCTTTTACAATGTTCACGAAAGTTGGGGTTGGACATGAAGCAAATTCTTAAGAACTGTCAGTAGAAAATTTTAATGAGTATGAAACAAAATTATTCACAGTGAGATGTTCATGAAACAGTCAAGCCATACAATAAGTATTGATTCATATTTCTAAAAGTCATTTCAATGAATATAAATCTTCCCTGAAAAAGCAATTTGTAGACTGCCAGGATTGTCATAACAAAGCTTCAAAATACCAGTGTTTATATAAGTGTTTCAAGCACTGTAGCCAATATTTTTGTTTTTAATAGCCATATAATTCTCATTCCAGTCAACAGCAATTTCTGAGAAAAAAATATTTTTGAGAAACTGATCAAAAGATACTAAGCCACATAAAGAAAAAAAATGTTAAAATGAAATATTTAAGCCATTTGCTGATTTTTTTGGACTACTGTGAACTCTGTTTGGTAAATCACCACATATCACTATAATCCTCAATGTTTTTTCACTTCCTTGGTAATTTTGTTTATTTCGTAAAGGAAATCCAACTAACTTTAAAAGAAACTTCCCTAATGTTTGCAACTTTTCCCCCAAACCATATGCAAATCAATAAAAGACGCATTTTTTAATAAATGACATAGCTATAAACAAAATGTTAATCAGATTTCCTTAACCAATATAAAATGATATAACATTAGTTTTTTAAAGAACTTTCTCAAACTGTGAACAGCTGGAGACCCACACTAGTACATGTTTGATACTATCCCCAAGTTCTGAAAAAATCAATGGAACCTCAGCCAGATGGATACCAGCACTTCATCCTCAGGAGTGACATTAATCAAGGACCTATCATAGGGTATCCCTGCATATTTCCTCTTTTTTTTTTTTTTTTTTTTTTTTTTTTTTGGGGGGGGGGGGGGGGGGGGGTTTGATCATGGATCCCAATTGCCTTAGTCATATATATATATATATATATGATACATTTTAGTGCCAGCTAATTTGGCAGCAACTCTATAAGTGCACTGCACCTTATATTGAGATGTTCACCTCAGTTTTAAAGCTTATTTTCTTTTTTTCCTCACTTTTTTGGACCATGCAACGGTCCGTGGAACATGGAATGAGGTTAGGAGACAATCAGGAATCAGTAGCATCTCTTTTGAAGTGCGGTCAGCCATATTTAGTTGGTGGATCAGTTAGTACTCGGATCATCTATTTTGAATGGGGCCTAACAGATCTGCCGATTAAATATGGCTGACCCACTTGAATTCTTCTTGAGTAATTCCTGCAGGGAATCTATTCAGTGTCTAATTGGGAATTAAGTGGCAAGCTTTTTAGTGGGTTGCCATGTTTGATCTGCAGATCTGTTAGTCCGCTGTTCTAAATGTGAACTGATATCAAAGGGTAGTGATTCCATCAGATTGGCCATCCAGCTTGGGTGATACAAATGTTTCATGATCCAAATGATCAGGCTTTGAAAAAACAACATAAAAACTGCCGTCTTACTGGAGACAGAAGAGAAATGTGTAACCATAAAGTTATAATTGTGGAAATCAACCTATTGCGAGGCTGTCTGCACTATGGGCTTTCTTGAACGGTTCCCATGGGGGCGTTTCAATAGTCTGAAGGTTCCATGGTCGGAAAAATCGTAACATTTTCACCAGTTTTTTAATCAAGGGTTTGTTGGTCCAAATGTTCAATAGTGAACATTCGGACCAATGAACCTTCGGACTATTGCTAGGGTTCCATTCCCATTGGCACTTCCTTGTTCCTAATGCTGGAATTTAAAGTTACACACGACTGCTCTATTAGTCTGTCAAGCATACAAATTTAACTGCAATTTGCTCACATATTGTGCCTACGAAGCACAGTCTCTCTAGTGGGATGTCATAATGCAGCTCGTGTTTCCACTTAGCCAGTCTCAATGTACCAGTTCTCCATCAAATCATTATAAAACAAATTAGACAGGCTATTAATGGTAAAAATATTGTCTCTTTATTGTCTCTTTTTTTTAATTCAATTTCTCTTGTCATCAAGGTACACATATCTCAAGTATTTAGCTAGTGTACTTATTGAGGAATCTGAACAAGACTGATGAATCACATAAACTCGCCAAAATTTCTAAAAAAAAAAAAAAAAAAAAAAAAAAAAAANGGCATCGGCATCGGCGACGGCGACGACGGCGACGACAGACGCAGGTGATGGCAATATGTACAGACACATCTGTGTCTGTACATAAAAACTGCATGAGTGCAATATCCCTTGTGGTATATGACAAGTACCATCCATGTGTTAAACAACATCAACACAGTGTTACAAATATTATAAAAATCATTTCTTGACAAATAATTTTGATCATCACCATGGCTACTATTAAGTACTTGCGGCTGAACTTAATTAAGTTTCATTTCACATTGCAGTCTGTTGAGGATCTATAATTACATCAACTTGTATCTGAACTTCTGTCTCTCTCTCTGAAGGAAATGGTGAAATGCACTGCCTAATTCAGCGGTCATAATTAATTGGAAGTTGGGGTTTTGAATAATCAATAAACATTGTCAGTGAGGTCTAAATAGAACTTGAATGTTTAGAATTTAATTGCTAGAATACTGAATGCTGTACACAATGTTTATATATAGTTTTTACAATTATCTGCAAAAAATTAACAAGGGTACGTGATTATAGATTATATACTAATGTACAGTTGTTGAAATCTTTTTTTAATGCTTTCTGCATCACTGACTTCAATGCAGATCAAGCTCCTAACATATTATATATATATATGTTAATGCTATGTTAAATTTTGCTTTATATATATTTTTAGGATAGCAAAAGTGCATGCTCACATACAATTCCACATTCATTAGTAACTTACGCACAAATTTTATAGATGCATTAACAAAAGTCACTATTTGTCAATACACAAAACTAATATCTCCTCAGAGACAAATCTTTCAAATTATATTTTGCAGTGAATGCATCTTTGTGACAGTCATTGATCTTTCTTCTGGTGTTCTGTATTCTGATCACATCATCAATTCTGTTGAAGACTGTAAACATTTCATTAGCATTCTCCCCTTGAGGGATTTTGAGGAGGCAATTGTACAGATTTAAGGACAATAACAAAAACTCGACAAAATATAAGCATTACATTCATTAATTCTATCTTGGACTTATTAAGGGCAAGATATTTATCATAAGACCAAAGGGTTTAATTTATTGGACCTCAGGGTAAATGGCATAGAATCTACAGGTTGGGGCATAGGAGTGGGGTCATGGGATCCAGGGGCAGATCCCCCCCCCCCCAAATTCGCTACTGGGATCCTCTGGTGTGACGTACAGGAAGAATTCAGAATACAAAATGCACAGGATGATGGGCTGGAAATGTAGTATTCCATTGCACGGTGGAAAATATTCATCGAATATGATGGGTAGACTTAAACAGAATCCCAGAATAATTACAGCAAACATGAAGGATGACGAGAAGTAAATTAGAACTTTAATCTACAAAAAGCTGGGTAGGACATGTAGAATCCTGAGCTAGAAAATACATAGCTTAAGGGTGCTTGGTTGGGATTTTGAAATTCCAGGAATACAAGGATAATGTGCAGGATAATTTAGAATTCCTGGGTAGGATATATATGGGTACGTAGAACAGGTAGTATTTCAAGGGGGTCTTGAAAAGGTCTTGAAAAGTCTTCATTCCCAGGTGAAAATGCATTTAAAAGGGGTGACATTTTTTATTGTGCAAACATGAAAATGCACTCTCAATAAAAAGGGTTTAAATAAATGAGCATGCTTATGCCCCTATTTCACACAGACCACGAATCCCACGAATGGCCATGAATTGACAAATTTCAGGATTCGTGGTTGAATCGTAATCAGTTCGTGAAGTTCTTAACAGATTCGTATATATTCGTAGTCAGTTCTTGCACTCCTTGACCAACAGGAATTAGTAGCGAAAACTTTGATGCCCCTATTTCACACAGACCACGAATCCCACGGAATTGAAAATTTCAGGATTCATGGTTGAATCGTAGTCAGTTCTTGTACTTCTTGATCAATCGGGAATTCGTGGCAAAAATATTGAGCTGTTCAAAATTTTGGCCACTGACTCCCGATTCCAAAAAATCATAGTGAATTTCTGGACAATATTTGTGCGATTCCAGCCGAATCCCACGAGTATTCGAAACACTATCACACCTGTATTGTAACTGAATCGTAGAGCATGTCGAATTAGCCCAGAAAATTGGCAAAATCTCACGAATCCTGAAATTTGTCGATTCCTGGCGATTTGTGGGATTCATGGTCTGTGTGAAATAGGGGCATTATGGGGACTGTATTTTAGTCTATAGCTACTCATGATAATTTCAAGGCAACAGTTTTGTATAATAATGTAAATACCTGCAAACCACTTCATCCCCTTCATCCAACTCTTGGTCTCTCTTTTTGATAAAAATCAATCATGTTTTGGGGTAAAAAATTATTATTATTATTATTTTCAAAATTTTAAAAACATGCCTAGAGGTAAAATTTTGTGACCATTTCCAAAGAACTCAACCTGACCTTCACTATTGGTCCCCCAAGTGTATGTAGGCGGTGCCTCTCTTCATAAAATTTACAGGGAAATTGAACCCATTATCCACAAACCACACTGCCCAGACAGTGAGTGATTGAATTATTGTTGCGGACTCTTCGGGGAACACATAATGTAACTGGCATAGTTTAACATTAAATAATTAAAAACTTCAAGTTAAATTCACTGTGCACCACTTATTTTTCATCTTGTACATACAGAGGATGCTGGTACATGTAACTCATCATCTGAAACTCATACTAAACAATTTTTCCTAGAATTTTTTTTACTAATACTCCTTTGATTCTCCTTTCCTGGCATTCACCATAACTCTGTAAGAATATGAGAGAATTAAACTCATGCCTAAGTGCGCTTTTTTTCCTTTTTTTTTCAAATTCAACCGACACTTCATGCACTAAATTCTGGTTCGCTCACGATTTAAAACAATGTCAAGATGACTGACTGGTGGCGAGATTTGTAAGGAGGTGATAAAATAAATTATTTTTGTGACATTAATTTATGGCATTTATCTGTTTAAAATGATCAAAAAGTATTGCCTGTCTTCAGATAAGTTAAACAAAGTTTAAAATCTTACATTTTGTCCCTTTAACTTGCACACTCAGAGGCTCAATCTTTTAAATATGCAGCATAAAAATAATGGGGGTCTTTTAAAAATCATTACCGTAGAAGCTGAAGTCATGCCATAGAAAATCTGATCAATTTGCATGCCAATTTATCAAAAAAGAAAAAAATTGCATGCTTCTCTTTCAGCATGAGCAAAAATGAGAAATTTGGCATGCCCTCTCAATTGAGCAGATAGTTCTAAAACAAAAATTCTTCTCGGCATTCAGTGGAAATCGCTTAGTATATAAAGGAAAAAAATGTTTATTTTTTCCTCAAGTCCATATTTTGT
>NW_019775566.1:178345-230006 GCF_001039355.2 Lingula anatina | reverse complement strand
CCCCCCCCACCCCCCACCCACCCACACACACACACACACACACACACACACACACACACACACACACACACACACACACACACACACATAAAAATCTATAAAGCATTCTGATCAACTTAATGGAAATCTACGTTGTCGCTTACAGACTGGATCACAGAAAAAGTTCAAAACCCTTGACAAAACATGATTTATAGAGAAGTGGCCTGAATTCAAACAAGATGCATTTAATCAACATGCACCATCTAAAAAAACACCTGCGCCACAGTAAATAAAGATCCCCAAATGGATTAGATGGATCCATGCAGAAATCAACCTGCTGTGGGCGGACACTGACATAGATTGATATTACCAGAGGGAGCCAGTGAAAAATGATAGTCCCCATTCCATGCCGATACTTCAATCTGTCAAGGACATAAAACCATACACACTGACCTATTAGCATGCTATACAACTCTAAGATCACTTTTTATAAGTTATTTTTCAAGATTGACTACGGATTTCAATGTTTAACTGATTGTATAAAGTTTACCAAGATGATAATTTTAAGTGATTTTAATGGAAATTATTTCTTACTAATGTTTTTGTTGATAAGAATTAATCACTTCCTTTAGAACAAAGGGTTTTCCCAGCAAACCATCCAGCCGTTATTTGGATGGCCGCCAGCACCACTGGACAGCCTATATTTTTAAAGACGGCTGGACAGCTTATGGATTTTTTTTTGAAATATGCCGGCTTTAGGTATACTTGGACTCCCTGAAATTTTGTAGGAAATTACAGGTGGCAATTTTGGATGGCCTGTACCCCCAATCCTGGGGAAAAGCCCTGTTTGGAACAAAATTTTATGAAACAGCAAAGCTTCACTTTTATCACAAGAGCATGATCAGGCTGAATACCCACAGGTTATTGGGTGTTGGTGGACCTGTGAGCAAGTCTTACTCTGGGTGGTGATTGGCAGAATGCCCCCCCCCCCCCCTTTGTTAAAAAAAGAGTGATTTTTATCACCACAAAAGTTACTAAATACAAGACCTTGAAAAGATAAACAATCTAACAGAAAATTGCTTCTTGCCATAAAAATATAACTTACTAAAAATGAGGCAAAGGATGTCATTAATCCTTCTTTTAAAATTTCAGATGGGCCGCCAAATTTGTCATCATCAACTTTGTGGTATGTGTTGTAAAAGAAATATGTAACTCCTGTCAGAACAGCAAAAAATCTGAAAGATAAAAATATTCAAAAATTTGTGAAAAAAATAAAGATTTGTTAAATATCACATACATTGCCCAACTTTAATTTTAATTTGATTAAAACCTAAAAACATCATACATAACAAAATGAGAAAAAACTGTAATGTCACTGTTCATTACAACTCAATGTTGAATCAATCACTTTTTTTTACTTTATAGTAGACTACTTATGTACAAATTGGAAGTAACTCTTCTCAGGAAAATACAAGTCTATATTATACAATAACAGGGTTCTCCCCAGGATTTGAAAATAGCCCTTATTTTTTTTTACGAGAGAGTACCGAAGCTCGCGAAGCGAGGCACAAAGGGGGCGGGGGGAGTCCAGGGATGTGCCCTCCGGAGGAAAAACTTTCATTATTTCATGCAAAAAGGGTGCAATCCCATGCAATCTGAAGCTGTCATTAAATCGTTACGACATAGCCCACTTGCAGGACCAAATTTTGCGGGAAAATCAGGGCTAGACACTAACTTTTATGAGTACCTGTCCGAATTTCAATCCAACCTGTCCAACAAAACTAATATTTTTTCTATTCATACCATTGAACTTTGTAAATAAATATGTGTAGTCATACATTTAATGCATTTATTGCCAAGACATTAAATTAAATGAGCCGGAAAATGCACCTTAAAGTGGATTTATTTTCAGATAAAAAGTTGTTTTTTCATACTTGTGAACTCCTGAAGATTTAATCTTGCATATAAGTCTGATTTAACATTATAAAGTTTCAATCAGGGCTTCTCCTAGGATTTTGGGTACAGGGTCTGCTAATTGTAAATCTGCAATTTGATAACAAATTCACATGAAGTTTAACCAAAGCAAAATATAAATACCCTGAGTGGCAGGTGGGGAGGGGGTACTGTTAGATTAATTTTATTAAAATATTCAAAAGTTCAATGAAAAATTAAAGAATATTCATCTTATAATACTTTACTTATATTTATGTTAACAATTTAACTTTTTAGGGGTTATCTTGTGTTTGATTTTCTTAAATATATGAGTTAAATAAAATCAGTATAAAAAAGTTCCCCTTTTTATTTAAATTCTCATATTTGTTATTACTAATTTCTTCCTTACATCAATACCACACTGGTATATGACAGCAATGTTAATTTATCATATTCCAGCACTAAATTTTTAACTGTAAATAATATAGGTGATGATAAAGTCATTAAAGAAAACATCATACAAAATTTCAGGTTATATTTTGGCAAATAAACAATATTTCAACAAGATCTTCAGTCCCAAAGATTTCACGTTCTGTAGTGAGTAGATAGCATACAACGTATTTGATTGACAGGCAGTATGTTGCCTGGACAACGAACTAGATATAGCCAGTTCATCTAGTCCAATCTGGCTTTGTAACCAGCATAGTACTTGTGTTGTTTCTGTAACGGTCTTTCTCTCTAGGGCACGTAGATTTTTAACCAAATAAATATTCAGTAGTGAGCCTGTTATGTGAATAAATTTTGTCTGATGAAGTTCTGGAGGGTGTTCACTTTCATAACTTGGCGGTAAGTTTGCTCAGACTTCGTTTTGTGACTGCACGTGTTTTGTGCCAAAAGTAGGTCATTCTTTTCAGTACCGCGTAGGAGACAAAAAGACGTTAGTATATGCATTAAAAATGATTTTTAAAAGATTTTTGCTCCAAATTTCTCATAAATCATGACCTGTATCGGAGTTCAAAGAAGCGTATCGGCAAAAAAAGAAGCGTATCGGCAAAAAAAATAGCGTATCGGGGCCGATACGCTATAAAGGCCTGGGGAGAACCCTGAATAATAATGAGATATAAGGAAAATACACATTAATATCTTCTCCATATGTAAACAACTATTAATCAATTTTATTTATTTATTATTTTTTTCTTTCCTGCAGGAAGCATTTCTTTTGCTCTCTTGTCCTCTTTTCAGCTCAAATTTCAGCTTGTTAAAAATCTTAAATTTAGAAAAAAATCTTTGCAATAGTGATATCAACGTTGTTTTTATTTCAATTGTATCAAACCAGACCCATTGCCATATTGTGGACTTACAGAGCTAATCCTAAAAAACCCTTCAGAGGGACAATACCCCATATCAGTCCCAGAACCACTCCTAGAATTTGTCGCATCCAGTATACCACGTCTAGGAAATCATCCTGAAAAAAGGCAGCAAAGCTGTCAAATGTACAGACAAAAAGTGAGGTATATTGAACATTTAACATAAGGATAAACATTATATGATAAAATATTGGTATTATTTACAATTAATTGACCTAATTTATTAAGGCATCTTGAAGAAATGGAGGTGGATTGGAATTTAAACATTAGGAATCAACAAATATTGGGATAAATTAAATTACAATGAATGAGTATTACATTCTGACAAAAAGGTAGGTTTAACATAACGAATATAATAAATCTTAGAATAAATTACAATTAACCTCACATAGAAAGTCATTTTGAAAAAAGTGGAGGTGGATTGAAAATTAAACATTAGGAAAATAACAAATGTTGGTATTAATTACCATACTTCATATTTCTTTTAGACAACTTAGTATTTCCTTAATGAAAAAGTATAAAAATGAAAGTTACTTCTCCTAAACCATTTGCTATATAGTTGCATTTTAGATTGGATTTTGAATCATCAAACAAAATTTAAATTGAAAACTCCCCATAAAAAGAGTATAATACCTAATAATAAAAACAGACAGATATTCTTTTCATCAATTTTCATGTTAGAATCACAAACTGAGTGAATGTTACAAATGACATAAACTAATCAATATCCAATTGATATATACTGGAGACTTAAGTACCTTTGAAGCATTAAAACCCATAGTATCACAAACACACTAAACACAATTAATCCCAAAAATTGAATATCTTTCACCTAGAGAATTGCTAAATGCCAAGTAGCCAACATCTCAACTGAAGATCAATGTGCTTGTTCATTTCATTTAAAATAGTCTTCTTAATGTCTTGTTTCCCCAGGTGTCATGTCCTTTCAAAGTTTCCTTTCTTTATAAGCATCATTAGATAACAGTTTCCAACATTTGTACATAGCATGACAAGCTGATCTCCGATGTTCCTGTGATACAACTAACCAATATGTTGAAAGTGTAAGGATGCTCACAGCACGTAGAAAGGAGAAACAGATTCAAAAGTCTATCATACTAGTAGAATACAGATGTCTAGTTCAACCTTTATCTTATCTTGTTACAGTAACATTAATAAATTGTGGAGCTCCGTTTTGTTTGTGCACAGTTTGTGCACAGTTTGCATTTCAATTCTCCAAGTTCGGTGATTCCCGTATTAATATTTCCTTCACCTCAAATTGCCTAAACTATTGGTTACACATGCTTTATAAAATAAGTGTGAAAAGTGCATAAAGCTGGGTTATAAAGTGCTGTTACTTTGAAGGCAAACTGCACCCCATTGCATTAGTTGAAATGAGTAAAACACAATCATTGGCACATTGTGATATTTCGGGTGGAGATGAATAGCAGATGGAAATGGAGATTACTAGTAGTCGTAATCCAATATTCTAGGTCAAAAAAGATGCATTTTTCTTCTTTTTCTTCTTCCCTCTCTTCCATTTTACCATAAAATTATGAGGACTTAGTGCATGGTATCCCTAACAATGTACGATTGCATTACTTTTCATATTGTTTAATTGTTGTCCACCTTACAGAGGTGAAAGTTAGTGTATATGCATACAATTTTTAACATTATAATGGCAATTTGTACTTATAATATCTTTTTGTTGTTGTTGTTGATGAATGTTGTGACAGCAGCTAGGACAAGATTAACACAGATTAACACGTCTCTTCTTATTTCCAACATACTCCTGTAATCACAAGCTTTTCTGCTTTACACTCATTAGTCAATGCCAGACTGCATTCAGTGAGAGTCCCCGCATAAAAAGATCAATCTACCTAGAACAATATATCTTCATTGGGAATGAACACTTAGAGTTCATTAAAATTTGCACTCATAAGGCTTAAACTCAGTCCTAATAAAACCAGTTTCTAGGATTTAGATTAACTGACTTCTATTTTTTTTTTTTATTTTTCGCTCTCCGTCGTTAAGTTTGGTAATTAATTACCAGGTCCAGAAAAGGTGAACAGGGGTGGTAGGGTGGGATAGTCTTGCTGGTGTTATGCTATTTAGTGACTGGTCGGGGTATACCCGGGTTCGATGGCTCAGTGGTTTAGTGCTATGGCGGTGGGTGAGCTTCCCCGGCTGGTCACCATTCGGTTCAGGTGTTTTCCCTTAAACGCTCCAGTTGGCATTGCTGCGTCTCGACTACGTACATGATTTGCCTGGCCCTAGGAAATATTCAATTTTGTATTAAAATGGTACCTTATTTTCCCATTCTGTTTCTGCTGTTATAGCCATATTCCACAGCTCTCGTACCGATTTGTCGCTGACCTCCGATTTTGATTCAACATTCCGTTTTCTGGCAGAATTTTGCATTTTTATAGCACGGAAAAGCGTGTCTTCCAATAAGTAGGTCAAGTGATACTGCCCTGCAGCAAATCAAATGCAGGGTTTTTAATTTAATTTTTGATAATGTCAATTTTGATCGGGCTGCTTAATTAACAATGAACCTGAAATATGGTTATGAAACCAAAACTTATTTTCGGGGTATCAGTGAAGTTACACAATTTGTGTTGTACCAAAATAAACCCACCAATCACAGCCACGATTTCTGTCAAGCCCGTCTCAAGGGTGTAACTGGTGCTGATATCGGCCAGTCAGGTGTGGAAGTGGTGACTCAAACGGTTGACATTTAATCATGAAACCAGACATTTTAACCACGTAGTAGTTAGCGTATCACAGAAACAAATCATGAACGGAGTAGCAGACATCAAAAGAAAGGTAAGCTATGCTACACATCGTCGTGATGATGTGGTTTGAACTTAAACATTTCAGTTCCACGATTATTCTTAATTTGACTTTTCCAATATCAACACTGATTGAAAAAAATTACGCGTTTTTAGGTCGACATGCCCTTTTCGTTTCAAACCCAATATTTTTCTATGCATAGTGGGGCAATCTAAGAGGTTACTAAAATATCTGGAATCAAATTAATCCCCCTGTACAACAGTGTGCGCCTGCAAGTTGACTGAGGCGAGATTGGGACGTGAAGTTCATAATTAACACCGTATATTCACATGTGTGGTGAACAAGAGACTTTGACTTATGGTCCACCAGTTCATTTCTGTAGTGTTAACAACCGGTATACACTGCAAATTAAGTATGTCTCCTGGTGCCAGTGGCACACGACTTCCTCCAACAATACCTGGGTGAATTTTAATGTTTGTGATGTGGATTCTGAACATACGTTATTTATTTATTTTTGTTATATCTCATCTTTTCACTTTAACAAAAAAAAAAAAAAGAAAAAAAAAAAGAAGAAAAAAGGCATAGTTTTTTTTCTTAAGGGTGTGTATATAAACTTACACTTTTGTGTTATTCAAAACATATTTAATTTGTGTTTAACTTCTGTCGGTATTGAATGGTAGCCAGTGAAAGTCATGCCCTAAAAAGATAAAGGTACTGTTTATGACGTAAATATGGGGATTAAAACTAATTAATCACCAGGCGGTATCGATTCTATTTTTGTGTAATCTGTGAGTTGTGTAATAACATGTGACGCGATTTTTTTAAAAAATGTATTTGATTTTGTTTGTTTTGTAACAGGTGAGAAAGGTGAGTATCATTGCTTGGAATACTAATTTGGTTTAATTCAGGACAAAATTTAATATTATTCAATAATTTTAAATATGATGATTTCAGTATTGCTCAAATGGATTTCAAATGACATATAATTTATCATTAAAATTTTCTTTTTGCTCTGTACAAATGCCTGTATGTTTTTTTGCTATCAAGCAATTTTCTCTACCAAATCAATAACTAATGGAACATGCACATGTTAACATGACTCGAGGTATATTTTCACCTATTTCATCCTTTATACATCTTTCAAATTTTCATAAAAATTAATTAATTGGTGAAAATAGTTAACCAATACATCCGAGCAATACTGAATGTAATTTAAATAAGGTGTTTTATTGTCATCATTTCCAGACAACTTAAACCTTGCTTTACTATGATAATGACAGTTAATATTTTATTGACATTTCTGATCTGTTATCCAATGGTCATATTATCTTTTGTTTATATGGTATTGGATTAGTAACTGATTAAAGCTTGTACTAACCTTTGGGCATTTGACTACTAGTTGACAATGGTGATCACGGTACAACTTTTGAGTTATGGTGAACTGATGCCTCATCTGTGTTTTATTTAGTTGATTATGGATAAGATAACCTGCATGTAATATAATACAGTTATTTTTATTATTATTATTACATAAATTATAATGTATGGTCGCATTCAGAACAACGGACTAACTAGCCTGCGGATCAAATATGGCAACCCCACTAAAAAGCTTGCCTAAAAAGACACTGAATAGATTCCCCACGGGGATTATACAGCAAGCATTCAAGTGGGTTGGCCATATTTGATCTGGGGATTAGTTAGTTGGCTGTTATGAATGTGGCCTATGATTTATAGATATGATGGGTGTCTAATTGTATGTTAATGGTATATATGTGATTACTAAAGGAAACTAGTTCACTCCAAAGTACATCTCGTAGCTGCTTATTTTGTTGGAATATGAAATTTAAAATGAATATTATTTTTAGAGCCAGTTTTGTTATTATTATCATTTTTCATGCTGCAGTATTGTAAAGAAAACTCTAAAATTAGACGAGGGAAAGTTCCAGTTTACTTATCCAGGCACTTGAAGACCACTGGTACCTAATAAAAAATGCAATCTGCATTATCCGTCAAGTGTATCTAAGCTATCTCTCAACTACATCAACCACAAATGTCAACAATGTCACCGCACAGCTCTAAACCCCATAATCAAGCTCCTGACGCTGTCTGGATGACACAGATTGTGGTGTTTTTGTTGATAACTTTTTTTAAGCAAAGTTGAATGCTATACTATACCCATTCTGTTCATTTAAGGTCAGGTTGAAGGTCATTAAAAGTCAGTTCATAATGTTATTCTTTTTTCCCCTTCTTTCTGTGTATTTTAGACTGATAAACATCTAGGGGCTTAAGGTTATTCAGAAGCATTCACTTTACATCCCATAGCAATAATATGTGCATATAGGTGATGTTATAAAAGCAGCATATGTGTTAATAGTGAACTTTGAGGATTGTATTTAAGTCCCATGGCAATAACATATATGTGCATATAGGTGATGTTGTAAAAGCAGCATATATGTTTATTGTGAACTTTGAGGATTGTATTTTCATCCCATGGCAATAATATGTGCATATAGGTTATGTTATATAAGCGGTATATGTGTTAATAGTGAACTTTGAGCATTGTATTTATATATTCATAGACTTCGTCATAGATACGTTTCAGTCTGGATTTTAAGCCCGGCTTCAACTCTGAATTTAAATGACCTCAGCTGATAAACATATGTTAAGGTAATAATTTAATGCACCAACATTTCACAACCAGCCCTTAGTGCTGCCCCCATCTTGTTGATGAAAATGAGTTAATGGCCACCATTCTCTGACAAAAAGTCATAGGGGATAAATGTTTTGACATTAAGGAAGGGAGGGGGGGAGAATACAATCAGAGGTGAAATGTAATCCAATCCTCTGTACTTGTCTGGTGGCATGTTTTTTTTTTTTTTTTTTAGAAAAAGTGTGCCACTTGTTCTGAATAGGCCAGTCTTATGAAGACCTGTGGCCAGCTATTTTGGAAGATTTTTTTTCTCTGAAAAGTGGACTTTTACCACCTTTGTAGATTCAATTTTTGAAATAGCAAAAACCTATATCAAATTTTGATTCAGAGTGTGGCTTTTTTGGAACAAAATGGTGTTTTTTTTTCACATACACCCCTTCCCCTTACTTGATGTCGAATGTAACAGAATCAAGTTTTAAATATTTGCTTATAATGCACTGGAGTGTGCTCATAATAGAGTGCTTGGTAAATGTTTTCACATTCTTGCAAACAGAATAATTGGGATTACTTTTACTGCTGTATGCCTGCATTTAAAATGGGATGTTAGGGACTGTTCCCATTACCCTAGCTTACTAGCTGGATCGATCTATCTCCTCGGGGATTCTTGCTAAATTGAATTAACATTAAGCAGTTTAAATGTGACATCTTCCCCCTTGTAACTTAAAGCTATTGAGTAAAGTTGGAAAAACTTTCTGGTCCGTGATGTTCTTCATGTTGCTTTGCGAGGGGGTGTGCCAAACAATTAAGCTGATTACACTGACTGTGCCTTAGTCCAAGATGGATCGATCTTTCTTGTACGATAAGGTTATGGGAATGCAGTCTAAGTCTGTGTCTAAGACTGGTATGTCA
Source organism: Lingula anatina (assembly GCF_001039355.2). The sequence continues at coordinate 220,379 of NW_019775566.1, read as the reverse complement.
GTATTTACATTTCACTACTTTACATTCCTGAAGCTTACGAGTTCAAATCAATTTTATGCCCACCATTGTTGATTTATTTTTTCTTTGATAAGTACTCAAGTATATTCTTTGGTGAAATGTCACACGATATGCATTTGAATAATGCATTTTATTTTGTCAGCTATAAGGCAAGCAGGATCAAGTTTTTCATCAGATCACAAGACACTATTGGAATGTCCTTGCTATGGAAATGTAATCTATGTGTATCCAGTGCTCAGATTCCATGGTTGTTCAGGCCTGTGTTCTTTTTATAGAATCTTGTAACAGGCTTTTAGGCATGATTTAATATATGCTGTAGTAATCAAATTTTGCTGAGGTGGAGATACTACCGTTTGCTGTGTGTGTGTGTGTGTGTGTGTGTGTGTGTGTGTGTGTGTGTGTGTGTGTGTGTGTGTGTGTGTGCGTGCGTGTGTGTGTGTGTTTGGGGGGGTGTTTAAGGATTCAGATAATTCTCATCCCATCTACCGGTAGTAGTGAGGGATCGGCATAGATTTTTGAAGGAAGAAAAAAGGATTTGATCCATAAGCAATTTTTTGGTGATTATCCATAGTCATTTTCTCATTTTTGATATATGTCTGGGCTTGACTTGAGTCATAATCAGTGGGCATATTTGGGGTACGTAGTGGTTTCTTTTGTGTTATCCTAGCTGTGGGGATAGTGTGGCAGCCACACCTTTATGACTTGCCTGTACCACATATATACCGCCAGGGGCAGGCCATTAGTATTTTGATTAATGGATAGATGAAATGGGGTCATGTAATAATTTTTGAAGATTTACTTAAAGTTTGTTATACTAATAAATTCTTTCTCCAAAAAATTAAAATGCAGCACTTTTTTTATTTTTGTAAATTAAAAGATTTTTTGAGATGGGCTTAAAACTATCCCTTTTGATAAAAGATAGATGTTGTTTTTTTCAAAGGCATAGAAAATTATGGCGTTAGAGGAATTTCGGAAGAGGGGATGTTTCAGGTGCAAAATCACGCAAACAGTCCCTTCGTCATCATCATCAGCACCACTGCAAATTTAGACTGTGCACTGTGTCATTCCCTCTTTTTTGTCCTCAGGGAAGGTCTATTAGTCATGCTAAAATAGTGTAACTTGGCATAGTTAGCTTAATGGTGAGGGGTCATGTGTTCCCTCTGTATAGTCTTCATATGTAAGATCATATTTTACTCTTATGTCCATGCTAAATTGGGTTGTTATCATCAAATAGCATCTCACGACTGGTAATAACATTGCACCTATTCTTGACCGAATTTCCAATAAATTATGAGACTTTTGACTTTTCCCACCTCTGTTGAAGGAGGTGTGCTCTCCCTTTTGTACCCTCCTCAGGCATCTCGGTGAATTACAGACCTGTTCTGGGTGACATCGCCTGTGACACATTCTGCCACGATGACGTGATATTAGCTTATGTCTTAAGATATTGTAAAGATTTCCCATCAACCTCGGGTGTGGACTTTCACTTTGCACCCTGTGTGTTTCACTCTATAGCGACTGCTACTGATGTGGAATTTAACTGGATGTCTTAGTTTCTAGGAGGTCTTTACACAGAGACAAGAGGGGAAGTTTATTTGAAGATTTTTTATGGTGCATGTCCATGTTTTATGGATTAAGTGACCATTTTCTTTTTATTACTTTCAATCAGCTGAGGACGCCTTTACAGTGAATCTTTTATTTTCTTTTGTGAAGACAGCGAATATAAAGAATTGGTCTAAGAGCCTCTTTTTTGGCATGACAGTGATCTTTTGGGATTTCAGTGTAGGATTTGTAAAAAAAATTGAATGCTTTGGATCTATAAATTGTGTAACATTACTGAGGGTTTTGGCATTCAGGAAACTTGGCTCCGGTTATTAGAAATGAGAACATTTGCCCTGTGCATTGCCTGATTGCAGAAATTGGGAACTGGAGGATCATTGAACGCAGAAACGGTGAAAGCAGAGCTGCCTGGCAGACACATGTTAGAATCCTATCCCTGTAACTGTTCTCTTGTCAGGAAGCACAGAAATAGAATAGCACATATTCTTTGGCAAGGCAGCACAAAATCGTCAAGGCCAACATGGACGCATTGGCTTGCTTTCTCCATTGAACCGTGAAATGTTGATGATATTTGACGGTTGACATATCAGAAACAATTTGGATTCAATTTTTCTCTTTGTGGCTGCAAAATAACTGTATTATTTTCAGACAGAACCCAGAATTACGCGGTTGCTTTATTTACATTGCACAAGTGACAACTGCATACATTAAGACTACTAGCATATTTTTTCTCACTTCCCAGTTCTTGATCGCGATTCAGTGACATTGGCCTATCTTGGGTTACAAACCACATTTTCATCCAGCTACTGTATTGAACAAAACGAGACATTGTTCTAGAAACCTCTGTGACTGCTTCGTGTGTCATCTTCATACTACAGGACAAGCATAGACTGCTGAACTGAACGATGGCTGTTGCAACAAAAAAATTAATCAGCAAACGTCTTACTAAATTTCAGGGTTCAGACCCTCTGCTCCAGACGGCCCGTGGAAAGCTCCAGTCGCGGAGGTCCAAACTGAATGACCAAATCAACAAGGAGCTGCGGATGAGGGCGGGAGCTGAGAATTTGTACAGGTAAGGCCTGATTTTCATTTGCTTAAACACATCTCTCCATGCTCTTCAATTGTCCTCTTTTTGGAATGGTATCGGGATCTATTAAGCAGTAATGTGAGTAATCCTTGAATAAAATTGCCCAAGGGGTATACTGATAGAGTGGAGTGAAAACTGCTATGGAGTAATGGGAAATAATCAGAATGGGATGCGACGCGGATTTTGAAGTGCAATAAGCCTCCTCATCTCTCTCTCTCTCTCTCTCTCTCTCTCTCAGTACAGTATCTAAGGGAACAAATAGCAGCGCCATTAGTTTTTTCCACTTTTACCACAGGTATTTTGTAATCACCTGTAAAACATGTCTCAATCCATCAAGCAGTACACTAGAGCCACTTAATGCTGCTTTGCGTGTAGAAAGAGTTCTACACCTTGAGAAGGCATTACACCTTATAATAATGTAGTACTACTTCATTTTGTAATGCTCATTCTTAATTGTTGGGGGAATGGGTTTTATAATTTACCTTTGGTCTGTTATATATCCTCAAGTATTTTTAAATCTTTCTTTTGTTACAGTTTCATATTATTATTATTATTATTATTATTATTATTATTATTATTATTATTAAATTTTATTTACTGCTATGATGTTTGATTTTTAATAAGGTCAATTTAGTGCAGTTTAAAAGTTTCTCACAGTCCAGTCGTTACATCATCTGCAGTTTTCTACAACACATGCATTATGAAACAGACTATTCAAAGTACAGTTTGTACATGATATACGTGTCATTTGACTAACATTCTCTAGTTTTATACTGTCTCCTGAGACCTGCAATAGGATATGATAATTACAGTACCCCAGAGCTTGCTTCAGCCTTCCATATCTCATGCATGTGGCTATTGTCAGTCTGTTCCCTCGTTCTCAAAATTGAGTTTATGGCTAGGGTTTACCCAGCGAACCGCCCAGCCGTCATTTGGACAACTGCCAGCATCACTATCACTGGGCAGCTTATATATATATATATATATATATATATATATATATATATATATATATATATATATATATATATATATATATATATTCAAAGACGGCTGGACGGCTTATGGATTTTTGGAAATATGATGGCTTTCGGCATGCTTGAACTCCCTGAAATTTTGTAGGAAATTATAGGTGGTAATTTTGGACGGCCTGTCCCCCCAGTCCTTAGAAAAGCCCTGGTTTGTGATATAGGATATGCAAGCCTGTTACCAGCAATTTCAGGGGGGGGTGCATTTTTTTTAAGAAGTGGACCTTTTCACCTGCTTAGTTGTCCCAACAACTAAGCGAGAGTTCACAACATGAGAGAAAACATGTTTTAATTTTACTCTTCTTTATTGTATGAGAGCACTGGTCCTCAAAAATGTCTCTATCCAGAAACCAGCAAGTAAATACTATGTTGATGTAAATGTAAACTCGGGGAATTTTATGAGATCAGAAAAATATTGTATATTTTTCACAAATATAGTTCTGCCAGTAGCTCAGTTTTGTACATCTCTCACGTTGCCACATTTTCTTCATCTGATGCCCTGTCTTGACACCGACAAAATAAATTCCATCAGATCTCCATTATCACCAGCGAGGTGTGAAAGGACTTAAAAATCAGTTGCAAATGGCTGGTGCTATGAAGTCTGTCACGCAACGCATGGCAGTCCATCCATAGCACTGTCAGTGTTGTCACAGTAGTTACTGTGATGTTGCATCAACGGTGCCAGATTGACAGTAAACTATAAATTTGCATAGAAAAAGGTACTACAGATGACTCCTAAGATCACAATTTAGTATTATGGAAAAATTTATTTTCCAACACTTGAACTTGAGTATTAATATGTGTCATTAAGAGGTAAGAATGCTGCCACTGCCCATTCTCTTGTCTCATTTGACTATGCAGTGAATTTTATTAATGACCAACAAAATGGCCATTCGTCAGTGTCCAGTCTGAAGCTGCGGTCCCTGGTGACAACTTCATTTGTCATGTCCAGGTGTCATGTTGTCTGGTTATTGGAACATGACTGGCCCTTGTGACCATGTAGTACAGTTCAAGTGTATTGCCTGGTGGATATATCCTGCTTTGGAAGAGGGGGAGGGGAGTGAATTTTTTTTTTTTTTTTTTTTTTTTTTTTTTTTGGGGGGGGGGGGGGGAGTGCAAGAGCACATTGTCAGTATACTATTGGCAGTTTAACTTGGCACAGCTTGAAAGGGAAACACAATATCAGATATGTCATATCTAATTGGAGCCCATGCGAAAAATTTATTGGATTACAAATGGGATAGCTACTACCAAATGTGGTAAACATAATCTAAAACACTTTCCAGATACTGTATCCAGTTGTCCTCAAATTTATGTGCCATTTCAGTTATATTTAGAATTTGTTACTGGAGCTGTTATCTGTGCCTTGTATAGAGGTTGGTATATAGAATACCCTCGTCCAATTTACTTAAAGCAAATTAAGAGTTTATTTGAAAAGTATTTGCAACAATTTGTGTTTCTGTCAGTGTTTATGCAGTGTTTGCAATACCGTATCTTATGTCCTAAGAATTGTGTTAGAAAACAAATATTTTTAATAGTTTGCACACTATTAAAATTTCCAAATGGCCTTTATATTCTTTTGTCCTTTGCACTTTCATGAGAAAATTTGGTGAAAACAATATACCAAAAACATGAGACAGCATGATGCATTTAAATATTGTGGTGTTCAGTAGTGCCTGCACAGTGTTGACTTGAACTTGATTGTAGACAGACTCCTAACAAGTAATAACCTGTACATATCAAGACTTGTCCTGTTTAATTGGATAATTTCGTCATGCATATTACCACAGCTCCTATATTGAAGAAAAAGAGTTAGATGTTTTGATTTGAACAGGATGGCCAACACTCTTGTGTCAAAAATATATGAGGTGTCAAACCTCTCCGTGTAGTTTTCAGTTTTTTGATATTTTTTGATGCAGGATATCTAGGCTGGAATATTTACTGGTACCCCTGGGGAAGAACCCTGCACATGCCCTATTAATAAATCATAAGTATATCATATATCACCAATTAAACATTCTGAGAATTCGAAGCTGATTGCAGAATTAATATCAATACAAGAGTTATCCAGGTTTGACAACTTAACAAATGCTATTCTCAGAATGAGTGGTTTTTCACCAGTAAATTAACAGCTGGGAACAAAGAATATAGTGAATCTAGTCAGAATTATAAGGTTTTATGAAAAAGCAAACATAAAGAGTTGGAACCCTTATTACTGGATGCAGGATATCAATATCCTTTCTGTCTTAGACCCCATTTCCAGAGATTACATCGATCTACTTTAGATCGACCTAACTCCCTGGGGGTTCACGCTAAATAGCTATCAGCCGAGCGGACACGAAAGTTAATTACCCCCTTACAGCTTGTAGTAGGCGGGACGGACATTTAAGCCGGATTATCTGATAGTAATCTAGTGAGACTCCCCGCGGGGATAGATCGATCTAAAAGCTCTGGGAATACAGCCAAAGAGTTGGAACCCTTATTACTGGATGCAGAATATCAATATCTTTTCTGTCTTATTCTTTAATAACTAGCAAGTGTCCTTCAAATCTATTCTAATCAAGTTTTATTGATTCTGTACCCAACTGATATATACATGCATATATCATGATGTCCTTTATGAGCTCAGAGGAGTTAGTTAAGTGCCTAAAGATGACAGGGAGAGTGGATTATTGATGATATATTCATTTGAAGTCTAAATTCTGGGGCAATATTGCAGGCTTAGTATATTGGCAGTAGTTAATGATATTCTACTAGTTCTAAGGATATACGCACTAACATGATCATGCAACATTTTAGTGAGTGTCTGGAACTGTGAAGCTACAAATTTCATTCAATAAAGGAGAAGAGAATACATTCCAGAAACATTTGCATCTTTTTTGTCGTAGGTCACCAAGGGGGATACCCTTTTCATATCCAAGTCTTTGCAATTTTACGCATTGTTTGAGATAGATAAATGGCCAAAAAGAAAAAAAAAAGAATGAAAACAAACTTCCTTGTAGAGGTGTTTACTGGCATGTTAGTGACTAACACTTCCTGAATTAAAAGAATTGCAACCTTTTTAAACAATACTCTATTTTGGTGTAACTATTTATGCTAGCAATCATTGCTGATTTCTTTGTTAACATTATGGTACAAACTATATTATGAAATATGCAGAATATAAAATTAAGCTTTTGTGTTTAATTTACTACCAACCTGGAAAGGTTTAGATGTTGAACCTGTTGAATATTTATTAACTTCAGGGTTTAAAAAAGAGCATATTCTGAGCATGGCAGTGAATTGCATTTTTGTCTTTTTTTGTCACAGTCAAGTTATATTCTACATACATGTCATACAGTGATTTCATACAATAAAAGTTACTTCTTTGTAAGAGGATCCTGGCCACTATACCACTTAGCGGTCAGTAAGTAACAACATCTCACACCAGTCTGATGAAGGACTGCGTCCAGGTTGGCCGCAAGCTACTAGTAATAGTATAAAGATTTTCAGCTTGTGTTTGATAATATTTATTTAAGATCCAACTACCAAGCTAATGAACATTGTTGCTCAATAAATGTCACTCCTTGTTTTACAGAGCGACTGGCAACAAAAAGCTGAAGGAGACGGTGGCTCTGGAACTGAGTTTTGTCAATTCCAACCTCCAGTTACTGAAGGAAGAACTCTCAGACCTGAACAGTTCTGTACAGATATACCAGAGCAACAAGTAAGTTTGCCTGTAAAATTAAGCAGTGCTTATTTTAATGCCTTAACATTAATGTGTTAAACTGCTATGAACTATGTTTTTGGATAGTTTTAAGTTAAAAAATGAATGCAGTGAGGACATTTTAACAATTTACAACTAGAACTTAAACACCACATGCAAGTGCCTGTAATAAGTGGGGCTATTTCATCTTTTAAAATGTGATCAGACCTAAATTTTCATATCTACAAATAATGGTACCTGTCAATTGACAAGCTAGAATTGCATTATTAACCATTTTGTTGTGTTTATATGTTGGTTAATTGTTGTTTCCTTGTTCAGGTGTGTTCAGAACCGTACCAACTTAAATTGGGGAAGGTCAAAGGGCCATTCAATAGAAATTTCCCCTTCTCTTTTTTCTCCGCAGAATGCTTTGCTTTTTGATTTATCTCAGAGAAATTGATTAAAAAAGCAATTGCTTCTTATTAGTTTTCACATGAAAGAGATTAAAAGTTTTATAGAAGGTAGTGGGGATGATACAGAGAGGGAACTACTGTAGAATGGCCCTCAACTGACATTAAGGAACCTTCACACTATTATGCTATAGATTTTTTTCTTTAGGTTCCGTGGTAAAGTCAGTTGACAAATTCTTGTTCAAAGTTAGAATGGTTCTGAATGCATCATATGTTATTAACACAGTTTTGCTTGCAAATAGGACCTCACCCCATTCTGCGGAACCAAGTCCTATTGCACTTGTGAAATTCTGCTTGAGATCGTAAGATGTGTGAATTTGCAGTTTGCGTGTGTTTGAAAGACCCATTCTTGCAAATATAGGGTAGTCATGTTAAAGAGTGGAGGAGGAAGACACTTAAACATTTTTAGTTTTAACTAGTTAGTTTGATTTGGTAGGTTTGATTCTGGCCTTCGTTATATCCACAATGTTTAAATTACATATGTTATTATTAGCATTGCCATTGCTGAATATAGATACGGTAATGACTTCAACTTTTCAATGAGGAAAAACTAACAATTTTTCAGATCATACATAATTTTAAATCATTAAAAAAATATTTTTGTGAAGCATCTGTGGTGCTTTTTCGGTTTATATTAGAAGCAATAAAGTAGCATGCTTATCAGTTTTGTTGCTATCACTCAAAAGGAATATTCTAATTTGAAGAATTTATGACTTGAAAAAATACAATATCTGTAAAATTCATAATTTTTTCTCATTGAAAAGTGGAGTCATTACAGTAATGGGTATTACTGTGCCCAGCACCTGTCCAACCAGTGCTTCTTTCCAAGCAGATATATTCTAACCTGTGGTTATGAAAAAAAAAAAGGAGGAAAAAATAACCAGTCATGTATGTTGACCACACTTCCCCAGGTTCAAGAAAAGGTCAAGAAAATAGTTGTCTACTGAGCTGTGTACTGAGCTGTGAAAAGTGAAGTGTTTTCGTGGCAGTCAATAAAGTCAGTCATTAACCATATAACAAGAAGAATTTTGTTGGAAGTATTTACTTTCATTGAAATAGAATTCCACAAATTAGTTTTGTGATAATTATTAATATACCCCTGGGTCAATAATTGATGTTTTTTGACTCATCAAAGTAACATCACTACACCCTTGACCCCCCAAAAGTATTTGCTGATTACTTAAACCATCCTAATAGTTTTGATCCCTGAATATCTGTATTGAAAACATTTTGAAAGTCACTGGAGGTCAAATGATGTGAAATCGTTTCAAAATGTTGACTGTGAATTCTGCCACGTTGCAGTTGACCTGATCGTAATTGCTGACACAAGTCTGTGTATTTTCTGTTTTTATAAAAGTACAAATCCAAAAGAAGTTCAGTGCCCTGGCAGTATCTGTTGTTTTCTGTGCAGGGTACCCTGGAGTAACCTGTATTTAAACTCCAGTTTGGAATGTGTGCATGGTACTTTTGAGTAACCTGTATGTGGACACCAATTTGGGATCTGTGCAGGGTACCCTGGAAAAAACTGTATTTATACTTGAGTGTGGTATCTGTGCATGAAACCCTAGAGAACGGTAACCTTAATCTATACTTCAGTGTCGGATTTGTGCGTGAAACCCTGGAGTAACCTGTATCTATACTTCAGTGTGGGATTTGTGCATGAAACCCTGGAGTAACCTGTATTTAGATGCCAATTTGTGGAATGTGTGCATGGTACCTTGGAGTAACCTGTATTTATACCCCAATGTGGAATTTGTGCAGGGTACCTTAGAGAAATCTGTATTAATACTTGGACATTGACAGGCACTGCAGTGGCTGTCATGATCAGATTGTTGTGAAAAAATTAGACTGCAGTTTAAGGTCATCATATGGCTGGTATATTCTTAGCATTTAAATCTTTATCATGAAATATTTTGATAATTGAGCAATTAAAAGCATATTTGAGGATAGCAAAGTTGAATTTTAAATAGAAAAAGACTTGTGCTTTTGCGTGTCCTTGCCTGGATTTTTGCCCCTAGCTTTCTGATTAGAAAGTGCTGATTACAAAAAGATATGCATTTGACTTGTGAACCATTGAAAGGGTTTTGTTTTCATGGCTTTATTTTTAGAGTTGTATATTCATTCCCTATAATCCCCTCTTTTTGTGTGTATATTTGCAGTGTGAATGGAAATGAAATCTTGCATGCTTTTCTCTACATTGTCTTGAATTGAGGTTGCAGTTTGGAATTGCTTGTTCCATTGTGATACGGTTTCACCATTATCATGATTAGCAGATGTTCAGGTTTTGATTCCTACATGCTACGACATTTGGAAAACATGATTTTGTCATCAACAGGATTACTGACATGTAAAATTTCTGTAAGATGGTGAATGTAAAATGGATACTGTTTGTGATGAGAGAAAGAATTGTATGAAATTCTACCATTTTTTACACTATACAAACTTTTAAACACTAATTTATGGAAAAATATGACCCACTTCAATCCAGAATAAATCGTTAGCAGTCCACTAAGTTAAGAATGGGCCTTAAACATCTATCCTGTTTAAAATAGACCATATATTATCGTCATCGTGGACTTGCTAATTATATACTACACAATCATTATGGAACGTCAATGTAGTCTTAAATTTTTTGCATCCTCAGAGTTCAGTCAAACTTTGGACTGAAGTTTTTTATCAGCTCACATTGCATCATTCAAAAACTGCTTCATAAACACCTGTTGCTCTGTGGAAAAATGTGCGTATAATGGGGCAAGGCAAGCTTATTTATGGCGCCCAACGCATCCCGAGTGCTGCCTATTGTAAAGTGTGATTTTTCTACCACGTTTTCACTTATGTCATGTAACATACTTGTTTCTGTTACGGAACTGGTCATGTTAAAAATGATTGATTGGATGTACCATGTTTTATTTTCAGTGCCCAGAATGTTCCAATGATTCCACTTGGCCTTAAAGAGACCCAGGAAGTTGACCTCAGCATTCCATTAAAGGTACTTAAAGAAAAACATGTTTGGAAGGAATAATGTAATTTTTTTTCCTTCAATCAACAGCTTGATATTGAGATAGTTGAGATATTTCAATGTCTGACAGAGCATTTTCATCAGGGAATGAGGCTCTCCAGGTAAATAGCCTCTATTCAGGAGATATACTTCCCCTCCCCCCCTTTTCCCCTATTGCCCACCACATTGAAGTAAGGGAAGTAAACTATTTTAATATTAAGCTATTGATTGAAAAAAAAAAACTTTATTTTTATAACATAACACAGTTGATAAAATTCTTCTCTGATATTTGGAAGGGAAAATAAAGTTGTGCCCCTCAGATTTCATAATGTTCATGTTTGGGTTTTTATTATAAATACACTCTGCCTGATAATTTCTCTTATTACTAGTAAAGATTTTTTCACGAGGCTGTTTTTTTTCATTAATTTGATAACTTGTAGTTGTTTTCCTAGTCATAGCTCAATAACAAATTAGGAAATTGAGAATTTATCTGTTTTTTTTTTGTTGTTGTTGTTGAAGTAAGTTTTGTTTTTCTTTCCAGGACTACATATCAGAACATTACAGTGAGGAAGGAGAGAAATTTCAGTTTGAGATCCAGGAGCTTATGGACATGAGACAGGTAATGTATAGAGAACTGACAGTAAAACAGGTGGGAGATGGGGGAGGGGGCGAATCCCAGTTATACTTAGTTAATTGATTGATAGTGGCTATATAATCACGAGATTTTCTGACTTTTGACGAGCCAAAAATATCATTGGCCTGGTGATAGAAGGTGATGGATCCAAAGGAGGTTGGGTGGAAGCAAAGTGAAGGAATGGGAATGAGGTCCAACATACTAGGGTCAAAGTTAGGCTGACTGTTGGACTGGGAAATAGAGAACAAGTTGAAGATGGTCTCCTGGAATGCAAGGGATAAAGACAGGGGCAAAGACCATGGATATTAGGTAGCAAGAGGATGGAACTTTGGATATATCCTGCATGGCAGAGAAAAGAATTGAAGAAGAGATCTTTTATTTGGAATGGGCGATTGTTAGATTGTTTTTCCTGGACTTGCAAAAGTTAGTTGATATCATTTGGACAGGGCAAAATAGGAGTGAGAGAGAAATTGATAAAAGGGGTACATTACAACTCAAAAATTGGAATAGATCTGATACTTGATCTGCAAGGGAACAAATTATAAAGAGAGGTAGTAACTTTTCCATCAAGGTAGATTTCCTGTGGCAGGTGTCAAAGATTATAGATATCCTGTTTTAAATGCACCCTTCCAGGCATGTCTAGACAGCTTTTAAATTATGTGGCAGGGATTCAACTGCACCTAACTTTACCTTACCTTGAGTTCATTCTAAATTGTGATTTTCCCATCGAGGATTATAATTATTTATTGTGGCAAAAACATTTGAAAAAATTATTAAATTGTTATAATATTTGTTAGTTTCACTTAATTTGTTTATTTATAATTCCTTAGTAGAGAGTTAATAGTAATGTAAGATTTTTCACCAGAAATAGTAGATCTATACATTAAAACTAGGTTTTTCACTACCTTTTACAGCTGACACATAGCTAGGGAGTATACAGAAATGCCATGGAAATTTATTTATGTTTTTAGTCCCACTGACTGTTAAAATGACTTACTTACTGGCAGAATGATGTCAGACATCTGTGATGGTGTGATACATCTGTTACTACCCAGACAGCAGACCTGACAGTACGTGCTTGATAGCTATGAGAATAATTTCATGTCACTGTCTGACTTGTGATTTTTAAAACAGTGTTTTGTATTTCGCAATCCCACATCGGTGAAAGGTAGTTTGAGATATAATGTAGAAATTATCTTTTGTTGAAGTTTTCAGCCTTGGTGTTGTTGTAAAGTCGTTGTCAGTGCAGTGAGGTATATTTAAATCATGCCCTTGTTTCACAAAAGTACATAAGCCCCAGGTTCATTTTAATGTGAAAACAGAAATTTTACTACTTTGACCTGGGAGAAACTGAAGTACTGTTAGTCTTTATGATGAGGTGGATAGATAGATATGTATGAAGTAAAATTTCAGTGCTTCAGGGGCTTGGTGAAAAATGCACAGTAGTATCAGGTTCCATTATCAGTACATTATAACATTCAGTAATTCAGTCTGATTTACACTCAGGCAACTGTCTCCAAGTATTTTTAGCAAAACCTTTGAGAAATCAGCTTATTTTTAATCTGACTCTTAATACATGGGCAGATAAAAATGATCAATATTCTACTGGCAAGAACTACACATGCTAGCATGAGCCAAGATTTCGCATCTGGTATTTGAATTCTATCTGACGCCGCCAGACATGCCTGTAATACCAGATCCTCAGTCTTTCTCTGTGATGGTGTGTGTTTGTATGGCGTGGCCAGGCCCTAAGGCCTTATTCAGAATAGAGGACTAAGATCGCATTCACAACGAGTTGAGCCAGGCTTTACAAATCCTGGGGACTAAATATGACGGTTGTACATGAAAGAAAAACCACCTAATCTTTTAATAGTCTCTCCGCCTCTCACACGCCTCCCCACACGTCATCCCTGCGGGGGGACAGTCATTAAATCTTGGGGAGGCGTGTGAGAGGCGGAGAGACGATTTAAAGATTAGGCGGTTTTTCTTTCATGTACGTCCGCCATATTTAGTCCCCAGGATTTGTAAAGCCTGGCTCAACTCGTTGTGAATGCGATCTAAGTAGTTCGAGGGACAAATATGGCTGACACACTTGAATACTTCCCCACAGGATATCTGTTCAGTGTCTATTAGCGGATTAGAATGCAACCTTTGTAGTGGGTTGCCATATTTAATCCATGGACTAGTTAGTCCCCTATTCTGAATGGTCCCTAAGTCTAGCATGCCTTGAGTTTTTCTTCCTGCTGATCCTTGGCTCCATTCATGAGAATGAGTGGCATTCCAGCTGCATCTGGCACTGTACATTATAGGTTGGGGTATTTGGTTATGTACTTGACAGGTTTTGAATGTACTTTTACTCCAAATTTAGTTCAGTTTTCCAAGAAAATAAATAGTAATTATAAATTGTCTTAGTCTATAAATACAAAAATATTTATTTAATCACATGTGTATCTTTGGTTGAACTTGCAATTTTTTTTCTTTTCATTGCTACATTCAGAGCTAAATGGCTCATTTTTCACCAAATTAAACAAATAGCATTTATATAATTACACAAAGATAAACTTTGTCCCTTTTGGTTTTGACCTCCCAACCACAAAGCCGTACAAAGTAATTTCATGGTTTCAGTAATCGATTTTAAATTTTAAGGCTGTATATTGTAAAATATTACTTTATTCTTAAACAAAAGAATTTTATTTCAGCATTGTAATCGATTTTTCATTATAAGTTTAACATAAATGTTTTGTTTTTTTCTCAGGCCATGAGGACCCCTCAAAGATCCCCCCTGGGTCTGGAGTTACTATATCAGTATTACAACCAGTTGTATTTTATAGAGAAGAGGTTCTTCCCAACAGACAGGAGTCTGGGGATATACTTTCATTGGTGAGTTGACGTGATTTACTGTAATAGAGGAAATGGAAGACACTGATATGAAGGAAATTCTGAAGATTAAGGAACTTCTTTCTCAATTCTTCTCTTTCGTCCAGAGATATTTTCTTACAGTCTTCCAAATTATTTTTGTTGATCTATCCTCCATTTTTGACTGTCATCTGACAGAAAAAATTAGATGCCTGTCAATGTAAACTGAAAGATTCTGACCGTCTTCCAGGAGACCCAGAAGATGTCCTCTATCTGCCCCTGATTTACGATTTTAGAGCAAAAATGGTAGTTAAAAAACTTTCTTTCTCAATTTTTTTTCTCTGTCTCCCCCAGGTATGACTCCCTGACAGGTGTTCCCACAGCTCAGAAGACAATGGGGTTTGAAAAGGGCAGTGTGCTGTTTAACATAGCAGCTCTCTACACACAGATTGGTGCTAGATCGGTAAGTGTTCAGCTCTGATGATTCTTTATGATTTGAGTTGAATTGTACGAACTTACTAAATTGTTTTGAATGGCTTTGATTATACATCCCCAGAGGTGGAGTAAATTGTCAGTTGACTAGTACCATTAATTGTACCACCAGCGTAGGCGCTGGCGGTACACATGGTTTTAGTCCCGACCCGTATGTTCCGCCGGCTCCTGCGGCTCCGCCGCCANGGTGGCTGTGTTCCTTATTTTGTATATGTGGGGGTCTATACGAATGCGCTTGCTCCAGCTGGTGGTACAATATTCGGAGGCGGTATCGCCTCTCTGATCCTCTAGTGTAGATACTATTTTTGATGCTTATGTCACTTAAATGATATTAACATTTGTATATGCAAGTACAGTGATTGATCTTTGAATTAATAAGAATGATTTTTGTTAATGTAAGTTATTGATAGACCATGCATTGTTGCTTCACAGGATCGGTCCAAGGTTGAAGGAATTGACTCGGCCATTTGTAATTTTGAACAAGCAGCAGGCACGTTTGTGTACTTGCGGGATAGATTCAGCCATGCGCCGAGCATGGACATGCAGCCACACACTCTTACAATGTTGGGACACTTAATGCTGGTAAGACACAACTTGCAGACACAGTGGGTTTTTGTATTGAAAAAATATTTTGTACATTTAAGACTTTGGCAGGTACATTTTACTTTGATTGTTTAGTTGAGCTTTTTTCCCCCATACTGTATGATTCAAGAAATTTGTGGAAGTAAAATAAAGGAATATTTAATATGGGCAGTATTTCTTTTCTCTGTCTATAAATTGGATGTTCTGTTTATGAGATGAGATTTGACTGTGACAGTTTATGTATGTCCAGTAATTATGTGCTCTTTTCACATTTGAGACTGAAATTAAGTTTTCTCCATTTTTATTTTCAGGCACAAGCACAAGAATGCGTGTTTGAGAAACAGACACTAGGAGGTGTACAAGATGGGCTACAAAATTGTCTTGAAGTAGCACATGAAGCAGCACAGGTCTGTAATTCTGTGTTGTATTCTTAAAGTATTGTGATTAATTTTTTTTTTTTTGTAATGTCAAAAATTACTTAGTAGATAGGAAAATGGATTTATTCATTTGCAGTGTTAATGTGATGAAAGATGTGCTGTACATGCATGTAGCATGACAAATGTAACATAATTCATATATTATCTGATCTCTTGTACCTTGTTTAAGCTTTTACACTGTCTTTGAAAAAAATCTGCATTTAAATCAGTCCGTAACCTACATGTTTTCTACAGGTTTCCAAACTTTACAATGAGACCCACAAAATGATGTCATCTACCCAACTAAAAGACTACGTCCCATTCTCGTGGATCTCCATGGTGTTGGTGAAGTCTCAGCACTACAGAGCTCTGTCACATTACTACACAGCAGTGGGGCTACTAGATCAGAAAGGTGAGGTTCATTATCTGAATTTAGCTTGCAGAATCTTATGATGCTGTTTCTGTTACTTTTAGGTAACAGAAAATGATAGAATGTTGTACAGTATTAAAATATTGCAGAAGAACTCATAAATCTTTCATGTAGTTTTATTTTATTTATTTATTTATTTATTTATTTATTTGTATTATTAGTAATCTAAAATCAAATTGTTGTCTTATATCTCAACAGTTTGCAAGATCTCAAAAGTGTTATTTTTTTTTCTTTAATCTTAATTTTCTAATGATTGGTTCACACACTGCTGTAACACGGCAGCATAAATATCTCAAATTCTAACTTGTAGCCTTAAATTTATATATTGATTATTCTTAACACCCATCTTGTTTTTCAATGATTTCTGCTGATTTCAGACAGTAACAATGTGGAGTTATTAGCCGGGCTGTTCTCAGAGCTTTACCTGGACTCGAGCAGTTCCACTCTCACAACACACTCACCAACCAAAGAGGAGGAGAGGACGACGCTGGGTAAGTGGACCACATCTGATCTCTGATGCTAAATTAATTAATTAATTTATTTATAATTAAAGCTTAGTACTAAGCTGTCATAGTGAGCGTGTTACAAAGAAAATAAAATTTGTAAGATTAGACAGTATCATGGTAGCCTCATTTCATATGAAGCTTCGTATAAAGGAAATACATTAATAGATCTTCTTGCCTTAATTATATAAGTTATAGGATAAAGCTAGAACTCTATGCTGTCTTATTGTGCCAGCTAACGACTTTGATCAGATGTCTGAATCTTCAAGACCTACTTTGTAGCATAACATGACTTGTCTTATCAAAAACTGCATTAAATATTAATTTGTCCCCCACCTTTTTCAGGTAAAGCTCACCTGAGAGAGGCTATGATAATGCACGAGGATTCCATGAGGGTTCATACGCTGTGTAAACAGCTACGGAAAATTGACACATTCCAAGAAATACTGAAGCAGGCACATGACAGGTTAGATAGAATACAACAGGTGGTGTTTGGGTAACAGTCTGTTCTGACATGGTAGACTTTAATGGGGTACAATTGCAATGGAATTTGTACTGTTTTGTTGGACACTCATTGCTGAGTATAGAGTTCTGTGCAGATTGATTCTTTACACCTTTATTAGTGTAAGTGAAGAAATTCTTTTGTTAGTTACTAAAAAATTTAACTGATACGCTACTAGCCAATATTATTGCATCTGTTACATATTATTAGTAGAAAAGTAATATATTTGACAATAAATATAGGTACATCATTATCTAAAAAATTGCTTGTTTTCATATTTTCTTTGGGACATATTCTGTATAATGACTGAAGCTTATAGTGCACATTGTCAACTATTTCTAGATCCCTCTCAAGGTTTGCTGACTTAGAAGAGGAAGATGATTTCTCATTAGATTTACAAACAGTGCCTGTGGTGAAACGTAAGAGAACTTTGTGTCAAGGATGACCTTTGTCAGTATTCTGACATGTTGAATTTTTCACTAAAATTCTCATTTGAGACATCTGTATTCTACAACCATATTGGTGCTAAACTCTCTCAATTGAATGAAGATATGTAGTTGTTACTTAGTGTTCTTTCTCTCCAGAAAAAAAAAATAGTTCAGGGTATTTTAATATTTTATATATTTACCTAACATTGAATGAAAATTTTGCAAAACGGCTTTATACAAGTCACTGATGTTGAAACTATTGTTAGCACCAAGCATACTGTAAATACACGTACATCTTTGAAAATTCTAATAGGACAATGCAGTGAATATTGATGGAAGTTAAAATATTCTTGATTTAACATTCTTGTCTTGTTTTAATTGTAGATTCTACCAAACAAGCAATCAAGACAATCCCTCCAGATTTCGCAAAGCACAAAGTGCGAGATTTATTTGAAAAACTGGTAAGTGACTGGTTGTTCACGATACACAAATACCTTCTAATAATCAATATACATTTCAGATTTCTGTTCAGTTTGATTGGAAAACGTGCACTGGCATTGTGGGGATGTAATGGCTAAATATTGGATGTGCAAACTTTGGTGCATCATTTTTATTACATGATAAATGTGTTTGAAATTGGCACAATTTTTTAGAAAAATTTCTGTAAGAACAACTTATCAATTTATTCACACCATCCTTCAGAACTTGACTAAACTTTTTAAATGCACCGTATGTATATTTCTAGGGTCCAATAGCTATATTTTCTGCCAAGAATCACTGGTCTGCCCCTAGAACTCTTGAACTGACCAAGAACACCAATGAAGGGTATGGATTCAGTGTACGAGGGGATTCCCCTGTTATCATAGCAGCCGTGGAAGATGGGAGTATTTGTGAGGTGGGGGATTTTGCAATAGCTTGTTGATAATTGTCTTTTATCCTGTAACTGTTTTTAGACGATAAAATGATGTGGTTGATGCCTAAATCACTTAATAAGTTCATTTGGATTTGGATCTGTTACACTGTAACTAATTTTAGAATCCAAAAGGAAGCAGATGAATTTAAGGTTTGATGTCGAATTGCACAAAAACCAAAATCTATGAAGCAGTTCTTACGATAGTGTGCTTTGTGATAAGGTATATTAATTAGGATTATATTTTGTTTCTACAGAAAGCAGGCATGAGAGTAGGAGACTTCATCATATCAGTAGGAGACTCGGACACAAAATGGTCCAAGCATGAAGAAATGGTAGCACTGATCAGAGCAGCTGGGAACAGCCTGTCATTGAGACTAGTGACACCTATGGACAAGAATTACCTACAACCTGCCAGCAAGAAAGCATATCACACGTATAGTGGAGGCGCTACGAGCGGAGAAGGTATTATAAAAATTGAAAGTCTGAAGATGTCTTTAAGGCAGATTTTGATTTGTTATTGCAGTCTCAACAGTTCATTTTTTCCTAAAAGTTTTTCTTATTATAGATTTTTTAAATTTTATGTACGTTTACAAACTTTTTTGACATTACATGCACAGTTAAAACTTGATTAAAATGTTTATATGGTACCATCTGTGTTACCAAATCATGTAAATCTCTTCATTGACAACCAAGCATTTGGTTGACCATAAATGTACCAAAATAAGGTTGGCAAGAATGCTTGTGCACTGATTATGTTTAACCATTATATTAACTGATTATATTTAAACATTACAGTATGGCAGTAAATGCTCTACGGTGTTAGTTACAGTTAAATTGATGGGATTTTCAGATGTGTATAATTGTTTATTAACATTCTGAAACAAACACATTCAGGCACAGCCAAGATGCAGAGCATGACAGCCAGTGTGTCCAGTAGCAAGAGTGCCAAGGCTGGCCGCCTCAAGCTTAGCACGTCCCTGTTTAAGAAAAAAGATTCCAAAGAGAAGAAGACAAAAGAACGCACGAGACTGGATAGCGAGGGCTCGAGTATTGTGTATAGATGACCTGTTGACTGAAGCGTCCAATATTAAAACACAATATTAGCTGCGAGAGATGATGTGTTATGGATACAGCAAATAACACCGAGGTTCAGGAGACTTACCCTCTACCAGGGCGACAGATTGACTTTTCACAAGATATTCACAGATATGTCTTTAGATAAATAGACATTCATTTGATTCTATGGCTTTTTAAAAATTTGCCTATAATATCTGCCACCCTGGTGGAGGGTACAGGGGATTGATGGTAATTCTCGTTTTCAGCATGACCCTGTTATCATTATGCCACTGAGCTAATCTAGGCCATAGAGAATGTAAGATGAGTCTCCATTAAGACTCTGAAATTAGGGGTGGCTGATGTATATTGCATATAAAAATGCCCAAATTAATTCCCATGTACAAAATATAGATAAACATTTATCTCAGTGCTTTCAGGTGCATGGTATGTATCCTAATAGTCCAGGTAGATCTTTTAATGTGATTTGCAAACTTCCAATGCAAAAATGTAAGTACGTTGTGGTGCACATTTTAGCTTTATTAGCTATATATGTATATATAGATAAAGGCATAGGGGAAATTACAGTCACAAATACTCAAAGATTTTGATTTTTCCCCTTTTAGATTAATTTCCATTGTCAACTTCAGTGTATTTATTCATTTATTAAAATATTTGGATCCAGATGCATTTCTCAAATCACAGTCTATTTCTTGCCATTTTAAGTATTAGGATGATTTAAGTTACAGTGTCATTTTATAGCTGCTGAAGTTCATAAAATTTTACCATGGCAAATTGAAACCATTTATAGTTATCAGTTTGACTGTAAGAAAGTTTGCCCCTAATGCCTTTATTAGTTTAACCCACCAAAGATAATGGAGACAGTTTGATGTAAATGAACTGTCATCACAAGCAGGATTATTTAGATCTATTATTTATCATGATTAAAAAAATAACACATTCACCAAAAACAAACATACAAACAAACAAAAAAAAACAAATAGATGAGTGAGAACTTAATGTCTTGCACTGGCAATCCTGTGGAAGATTTTTTTTTTAATTTATTTTTTTAATTTTTTTCAGATTTCTTGTAAACATATTAGTTATGAATCAAAATTCTTTAGCAAGATGATAACACAGCTTTAGATTCCCAATAAAACCAAAGATAGATCAGGTAACAGGATATTATTCCATGTGTTTTGTGTCCATTGTAGCAGAGTTTATTTCATTTCTGGAGATCAGGGCGAATTGAGATAATTAGGTGAAGAGAAAAATAGATTGGTGCATGAAGTTGGATGCATTTCTGTGTATAGGTTTTAACAATTCGTATTTCAAGTGATACTTTTAACATGGCTGTACAGGTCTGTTTATTTGCATTTTTTAAATATTTGGTGAAGATACTGGAATCACACTTTTGAAAAGAGGATATGAATTTTATTTGTATATGCATACAAACTAGCAATTCAGTGGGAGAGATTTAGATTGGTGTGAGATGATACAGGAATTGCCTAATTTTGCTTGAATTTATTTAGCCATTATGTGAAATATTGCCAGGATATAAAACCAGTCTATAAACTTTGCCAAGTGGTTTTCATGTGTAAAATAATGGACTAATAAGTATTAAGCTTCACTTACAATAAGTTATTTATGCGAAAACCACTTCCATTAAACATACATCAGGTAAGGTTACCAAAAATGTTTTTTTTTTTGTTCACCCATGACTATAGTAAAATGTTTAAAATACATGTATTCAGTTGCAAATACCTCTCATGGATCTTACATGGGTTGCTAATTATATTTAAGACTAAAATGGCTTTAATTTTTTTTCAGTAAAATATTCATATTTGGTGCTGGAAATAAAAATCAAAAGTATGCAGTATAAGATGGCAAGTTTTGTTGGCATTTTAGCTTTTGTTTGTTTTATGTTGTATAGCTTTGTGGTCTACTGATTTTGTTGCTCACATTAACATTTTTGTAACCATTAAGGGGTCGCCTTTAATTCTAAGATAAAATGTCTTTCATTTAACTCATTTTTTTCAAGTAAATGACCCAATATTTGTGCAGATAAATCCCATGTGTAACATATTAAAAGCATTTTCGTACTCAGATTAATCCCCAATTCATTAGCAAGTATGTGTATATTCTCATTACAATTACATTGATTTCCCAAACATTTTTTTCTGAAGAATGTTCTTTATGGATGTTGAGTGGGAAAAGTAATTCTTGCTTTGAAAACCACAGACAAGAGGGCTGTGATTGTCCATTTGTACAAAAAAAGATAAAAGGGGGACATTTTTATAAGACATCAAAATCAAATAATGAAGTTGGAGAAAGTTTTTTTTTTTTTTTTCGAGCTATGCCTGCCTTATGTAGCCATAAATAATTCCCAATACATTTAAGTTATTATTGTTTGAAAACCAGTATTACTAACAAAATGCTCATTAGTTTTAGATTAAGTGAAATAAATGAAGCAGCTCATAGGGTAACAATGCTGCAAGCTGTAAATTTTGTCGTCTAACTTTTGTTTTACTTCTAGACAAATTGTATTTATATCCAGTACAAATGCTAGTCAATTTGTAAAAATAGGATTGCCTTTGCCAACTGACCATTTTCACTCACATAACTTCTTTCCAAGTTTTAGTCACCCTTAAAATAGCTTTTGTTATGATATCAATATTAACTAGTGCTTTTTAACTTTTACTTGAATGCATTGTGAAATATAAGGCAATGTCTGACCATAGTTTCTAGCAACAAGTAGTATTATTGAAGACTTGGGCTTTCCAACGTGTGATGTGTGAAATTGGTCTGCATGGCTTTCTTTGGAAGGTGTGTGACATTGTGTTGCTTAAAGGGCAGTAACTGTTTGTTACTGAACTAACTTTCACCATGTAATAACACTTTATTCAAAGAAAAATAAAATAAAACTTTAGTATGCAATCTTAAATATTTTTGTGATTTGTGGGAGTGCATGTTTTTTTTCTCTCTCGTATCAAATAAAATGTTTAAACTTGGTCAGACTTTTTAAGTTTAAATTTGAACAGCAGTTCATTTTATTTATGCATTTAAAATGTTAATTATGACTGTAGCATATACAAAAACTGAAATAAATTCCAGATGACTAAATTGTTACAGAACCAGTTACTTGAGACCATTTGACAAATTTCTGCTTGACAGCGGAGCTACAGGAATCGATGATTACCGAATCTTTAACCTTGACAGAAAAATATATGTATATATACATGTCAAGGAAGCAAAAGTTAAATCTAAAAACACTGCAAATATTCTTTGCTCTCACAAAAATGGAGAATGAACAAATAATTAAGGGAAATAACCTTTAAATGCACCTCCAAATATTTAGCCAAACGATGAATGTTGAACTAGACTTCAAATATTGGAATAAATGGGGTACTCTCTTCTCTCTGCCAATTTATATAAAATATGACATGTTAACTAAAAACTTCCATGAGGCGAAAACGATGGCCAAACTTTTGTATACAACCACAGGTAACATGTATTAGCCACTTCACTGTGAACTTCCCTCTATTGATGCCAATAATAGAAACTGTATCAAGTTTTAAAAAGAGACCAGTGTATATGAAGTACTAGTGTCTGGTGTATCACTGTGACCATATGTTCTCTGGGTTTATAAGGCCATTCAGAACAGAATATCCGAGGATCTACTGATCCACGGATCAATATGGCGGACCCTACATGATTGAAAGAGGAGCCAATTAATCCGCTGATGGTCTCCCCACCTCCACACACGCCAATAAACATATAAAATCATGGCTCCGAGGTTTAACTGCTAAACCTCTGCAAGGGCGGCGCGTGTGGAGGTGGAGAGATCATCAGCGGATTAGTGGGCTCTTCTTTCATGTAGGGTCCACCATATTTGATCCATGGATCAGTAGATCCCCAAATCTTCTGTTCTGATTGGCCTCTATGTCTTAAGTGATCAGCTGCTAATGATTCTGCCCTCCTGATGAAGTCTGCTCACAAGATTTGACCGTTCCTTTTATCTTGGACACAGTGGACACGTCTTCATCCAAGCGGTCATCATTCTCACTGGCAGAAGAGTCCTCAGAGTCAGAACTGTCCGTATAGTAACCCATTCCAGGCAGAATGCCAATCACCTTGGCAACCTGTGGCTTCCCTTGTTGTAACGCCCTCTTTGATTGGCCGAGAGTGGCTGTCTGTGCCCCATTGGTGTTTGGCTGATTTTTACTGTCTCCAGCTGACCCTGACAAGCACAAGAACCTTTATAGACAAGCTTTCCATTTGATTTTGTGGGAATGGAATTAATTAAAGAACAGAGACAGGGACAGATCCAAAGGATACATTTTGGTCAACAAACATTATAATAATGTTTTAAAAATGTGACTGAAGCAGAAACAAAAGCCACACAAGGACAAGTAAGGACACACAATCACTGAACAAACATATTACAGGAAAATTAACAATTTTTTTCAGCAAAATCTCACAGCTCAGGCATAAAACCGATTGGTGCCAAATTAGGCAATTCCTGTATCATCTCACACCAAAGTCTGTGTCAAAAAAACTCACTCATGCAATTTCAACCACCTAAATCATGAAAATAATATATGCCTTACCCTCTGCATTTGCTATCTTGGTCTTCTTTGTAGAGTCTTCATTGTTGCTGTTGGCCTCAGTACTAGTGTGACAAAATGATAATACAGTGAATCATGCACCTTTCCCCTCTGAGAAACCCATAATTTAATTTTACTATCATTCATTCTCCCTAAAGGCAATCGTAATCATTAAAAGTTTCACCAATAATGAAGTCTGACTAATTAAAAACAATTTATTGTAAAATCATTAAAGGTTAATATTAAAATTTTCTGCCCCAATGCTTTTAAACAAATCAACAGTATCACAGGAAGATCTGGATCCTATAGTTTTCTCTACCTTTTCCTCTTCACTGCTCCTGCTAACAACTGTGACTGTGACCTTTTGGAGGTTTGCATGGTTGTTTTTTGTTTTTGTTTTTTCTTTGATATCGTCTTTCTTTGCAGCTGCTGAAGTGGTGGCCAAATTCATCACTGCATTGTACAAAGGAGTAAAGAAAAAATACACAAGGGTTGTAAAACATTAAAACTTATATTTCTGTCACTTAAATTGAAAAATGATTATGAAAACACGTGTAAAACATGCATCAGCTGATTTCAAATCAACAAAGAAACATTTTTACATCCTTTCCATGAGATACAAAATGTGCAAAAAAATAGTCCAAAACATCTTGAAAAACACTTGCTATCAAATGAAAAAGGATATTTTATATTCCTCTAGTGCTTCCTCATTTTCTTTTTCTCTTGCCCGCATAATCTGTTCTTGTTTTACAGAAACAAAGTCCAAAAACTGTGCTTCATCATCTTCGAGTCCTTTTACCATATTACCTAGAAATAACAAAGAGGGGAACTAAAAGTCATATCTTTGTAAGAAAACAACCAAATAAGTATACCTTGAAGTTAAACTGAATATCAAATAAATATGAACCAACAATGATATAGCAATGATATCCAATCTTTTGGCCAAAATTTTAAGATAATTTACTACACCTTATTTGGCTCTAATCATCATGGATATACATTCTTTTACAGTTCTGTATATAACTACCTAGGATCTGTTTTCAAATGATATAAAGTCAAATCTTTGTCACTAAACCTGACCAAATGTATCATGTATATTTTCAAATAGCATAACTTAAAGAAATACCAAAAGATGTTGTCTCAGTCTTCTTGAAAAACAATCTTTGAACACAGCTGTTTGAACATATGTTTTCCGTTTTCTTTCTTTGCATATATTTCAGTAGAGTTCACCACTCATTTGAATATTTATGCTTTTGCATGCGCAGCAGTTATGCACCACACATTTACATTACTACGGCATTGAGTTGTATAAGAAACTGGAAGAAGTGATTCATATGCCTCACAGGGAATCTATGCTTGCCTCGAATTTTTACTTTCAGTAAACAAAGTACGTAAATTTAAGTTTACTTAGTTTATATTTTTCATTGTATTCATCATCTTTCTTCTGTTTCTGTTCCTGCAGTCTTTCAAACAGTGATCGATGGTCATAATCCTCCTCTGGGGCCTCTGAAATCATAGATAAATATATTTTTTAATAAATCAAACAAGAAGTATGATCCCTTCAATTACAGATCAGTGCTAAGTATGTGGCATCAATTAGGAAAAGTATTTAATGAACTCACAGAAATCTCTTTGAGAAATATTGCATGCTCTTTGCTGCAAAATGTCATTTTTGTCTTAACTTGTATGCCTTTTTCCTTTAACATAAATTTTTTAATTAAAAAAGATAAAGATTTCAACCTGAAACATAGGGAAATAATATATTATAATCTCTCTGATATTATAGTTTGAAATATTTCTATGGTCCTATAAATGCTTGTCCACAATGATGCTGCACCCTTATCAGGTAATGCATACTAATTCCTGCTCAAAAACTGCAATTTCACTCAAAGTAAAATATACATGGAATTTTGGTAACCTTTTTTATATAATGTTATCAAGTAAACATAAGTTAAAAATGTGATTTAAAAATACAATAGCCAAGGATATTCAGGTGATTAAGATTGCAAAAAAAAAAAAAAAAAAAAAAAAAAACTTAGAAGTTTTTATTAGATTACTTTTGTAAAAAATATTCCTAATATAACAAAAGGATGCCTCAAACTTCCCCCACCTTCTCCATAGCCTTCTTACCTATAGGTTGATCTGCTGTTCTCACTTTCTCCCATTCTTCTTGTCTACGTTTTTTCTGTTCTTCTATTTCATCCTCCGACACAAATTTCTTAAAAGCTACCGGCAAGTCACTGTCCTTTCCACTCATGTTGGAATCTGTAAACATGTATTTTGAAGAGCAACAGTTTACTGTGATTTAAAAACAGAATAAAATGAGGAAGGGAACTACAGGTAGACATGATGCGACTTACTGATTTCACGATTAAACGTCTTCAAATGTCATTGACACTCTGGCTAAAAGTTTTCAAATAATAATTATTTTTAAATCGATGTTATTTTTTTAAGTTGCAAAATATTGACAAGTTTGTTCAGTTCCACTTCACATCTTTTTCGATCATCACCCTCAGAAATAATGCAACACAAAGAACACACACTCTAGAGGCAGATGTAAAACCACCAGGGCATATTTCATAACAAAACATTGATTATTGTGAACCATAAATCTGTCCGATTAAGACTCGATACATGCGTTCATTTTCCCACCTGTAGACACCGGAAGTCGATCTCAGTGTACTACATTCGGGTCTCTAATCTCAAAAGAGTTTTCACATGCGGAATAGTGGTTAAAATCAAAAGAACACATTTGACAATGTCAGAGGGGGTGAGCGGGGAAGAAACCAAAGGGGCAGCATCGCCAATCAAACCAAACCACGCTGAATTAGTCAAAGATGGCAAAAATAGCCTAACTTTGCAATGCGAACGCTGCGGATGCGTCGTTCTTAGGCCAGGAAGTGCCAAGTTTGTACAAAAAGAGGTGAGATAGACTTTAAATTCATTGATCGTCACTTCCGATGCCGCTAAGAGCTGATACCCTTACTTATTTAATCTATTTAATGTCATTAAAATTGTTATAATATTAGCTTCTCCCATCCCACAAACCCATCTCACTCTTAAGCGTTATTTCACGTACATGTACTCAGTAGTAATTTATAATAATTTTATTGTGTCGTTTGAAAGTTAATGTATTATTTTGTGTGTACTGTTAAAATGCACTAAAACATTTGATATATTGGTGCAGTAGCTGTAATAATGTGCAGCTTGTGTGAATTGATTATTGACATCATTTTTTTTTTACCACTCAGATAATTGTTGATAATAAAAAACCTCCCTTAAAGTTAATGTCACCATTGTCAGCAGCATCACTAACACCCAGAATACTACATTTCATTTCCAGCTATTCCTTCCACACATGAAGAAAAAAGCCGAGGGCACAGATCCCAATGGAGAGACACTATCGGACTGCTGGCTGGTGGATGACATGTACACATTTGATAATGTGGGCTTCACCAAAAATGTTGGCACCAGCAAATACCTGATCTGCGCAGACTGTGAAATCGGCCCTATTGGCTGGCACGATGTGAATATAAAGAATGAATTTTATGTTGCTCTTGACAGGGTAAAACATGTTTGATAACTGTGTATGGTAGGCACATGGAAATTTGACATTATGCTTAAAATGATTGGACCAATGTATTCAGCTAATTTTATGCCAAGAAATTGACTGAATTCCAGAAGTGAAAAACTATAGTATAATTTATGTGCAATTTCAACTTTATTTAAATATGATTTACATTTACAGAAAATTGAGTTCTCAATGACAGTGAGCATGAAAATATACTTGATTTTTTTTTTCATTATTTATCAGAAATTTTTAATACAGATTTTTCTGCCTCAAGCAGCATCCAGTCTTAAGGCCACAAGTCTTTCTTCACTACTTTTTTCTTACAATCATAAGTAATGTCTGATGGAAGATGTAGTGTTTACATGTAGTGTTATTACTGTTGTGCGCATGCACGAGGAGTTGCAAAATATACCAAGTGAGGTGTCAACAGGCATTGTTGTCCGTCTTCGTGTGTTGCTGGTCATAAACCAGAAAGTACAGTTGACGTAATAGTCCATTTTGTGTAATAACCAGTATTCCATAAAGACTACAGAAGTATTTTGCTTTAAATGTCCATGCATCAGTGCAGTCCTGTCTTTTACATAGCTGTCTAAATGAGGCAACTTAAAAGAACAGCAAAGTTCCAGTTTGGTATGTTAATGGTGATGATGCCTTTGCAATGTATGTCCACTGCAAGTGAGATGACAACACTGACCTCATTGCTATGCTATAGATATATATGAAAGATATTGCTTACTTCAAAATGAAAGATGTTATGAAACCAGATCTTGCTCAAATCAGTGAAGATTTATTGAAAGTATAAAACTTTGATTGGCATAAATTAAAGTACTTTCATCAGTGTACACTTTTCTGGCAAGCAGTAGGTGTATTGGACTATCTATACAATAAAGAAAATAATAAGCAAACCACGTATGAAACTCGTTCTTCAAGTTTTTATTTGACACGGACATATTATTTCCAAATGTTATTACTTTTTAAGTACAGACACAGATGTGTCAGTACATAAAGCCAACACCTGTTTCCTGTATAAGCTAAGACTGAATTATTAATTTGCTAATGTCTTCAAAGCTCAATAATTCTCTGCCTTTTAACAGATGATTCATTTTTCAACACCCTGGGTTTCTAAGAGTGTCTAAAGGCTGGGCACCAGCCCTCATCATGAATGTGCATCTTTAGGCAGTCCATTTTCATCCAGCAGACATTCTGTAGATGGCAGCACTTGTGGCCCAGCTCCCACCTGTATTAAAAGACAGCAATAAACTGCTAATGTTTAACTGAGATTATCTTTTTTCACAAATTCATCACAATTACATAGGAAATTTAGCACAGGAAAAATGAACATTTATAATCATGTTTAGTTAAATCAATAATGTTATTTAAGTAAAAATACTTAACAATGCCACACCTTGGGCTTTATGATAGCTAAGGTGTGTCGATCTACATTTAACAGCATCACATACAATAACCAGTCTGATGTAGCTTTAGGTATTAAAACTACTGAAGATAATAAGTAACATGGTGGTTTGATAACTAAGGGTGCAAGCAAGACAGTTTCATTAATTTGCCTGTGAACAACCAAAAACATACCTTGGTATGTATGATGTACTTCAATGCCCCTGGGGATAGAGGTGTGAACCCCAAACTTTCTTTTAAATCCTTTGGAGACAAAAAAAAAAGGATATAATGCTTGTATTACAAAGAAAATATTAACTATTACCATTAGGACATTTTCATTAAAATATCACTCATTTCTTCTGTAATATTTTTTCATTATTCTATTCTACTGATAGCTTTTTAAAATTATAAAGAAAAAGAAACACAAAATGGCAAAACATTTAAATAAAAATCAAAATTGTATCATATTGTCAGCTTCATAAACTTCCATGAAAAGGCTCACACACTGGGAATGTTCAGTGAGTACCTTCTGAATAGGCAATTCTTCCACTTGTAGCCCTCTAATATACTGGTCTCCGTTCTGCTCTATTGGTGGAAAACAATGGTTTACCATGGCTAGTACGCCCGCTACATCCTCCTCCAGTAAATACAGACAGGCATTGGGGCCTGCATCAAATGTATAGGCAACCTAGAGGTGAAAAGATATGTGAGAAAACGATTATGAAAAATGTTTGTAGAGAGTGGCCCAAGCAGATGTTTCTTTTTTTGCTTTAGTATTATTTTCTATTCAAAGGAAAATTTAACGCCTTTTTTATAGACCAGTCTTACCGAACTAAGTTTTGTGTTGTATAAGTTTTTTCCACGTATACCATAGCTCAATAGTTAATAATGTGCTTATTAATCCAAGCTCCTTGCCGCTGAATCACGGTGGCTACTCGCACACTGAAGTTTGTAATGACACTGTTCAACATGTCCAAAATGATAGAATACAAAAACTTACACAAAAACTTACACAACACAAAACTTCCACGTCTGTAAGATAAGTCATTGTGAAGTAATTGTGAAGTTTTCCTTTCAATAGAAAATGCTACTTTTTCAAAAATGGAAACATTTTTGGACCACCCTGTAAATACCTTAAAAAAAAAAAAAAAACATTTCCATTTTACTTTCAGAATGATACCAGACAATATCAAAAGTTAATATAAAATTATGACGACTATGACTTTCTGGTAATAGACTGAATAGAACCCCTCTCCCTCCACTTAAGTGAAAGAAATGTACCCAAAAACATTAAAAATGGCTGCAACTGAAAATGAAAGTTCAGAAACTCTGGTAGTTTTCATATGTGGCGTAAGGATTTCTATGCCAAAATAACATTAAGTGTTTTAACAAAAAAAAAAAAAAAAAAAAAAGGGCAGCGACTGAAAGAATGTTATCTTCTTTTAATCTTACCTTAATTTCTCCACAGAAGTCATTGTATTTGTGGACTAGATGCATGATCTGTTTAGACGTATCATTCAGGTAGATAATGGGTGGGTAGGTATCCAAACAGGAGGCATGGAGCTGGTTGCTGTCCTGCAAATAAATGTTTCATATAAAATTGTCTTATTTATTAAGTACTTTAAATTGCAATAGATTGCTTTAATTGGTACATTTTATCTACAAAAATTATTATTATAATACTTGCGTATATAAAAGTAGCTCTATTATAGTGCTGGTAGGGCAACGTCTGCTGTCCGGAGTCACTGTCGCGGCTAGACTGTTTAATTGAATGTTATTACTGATCTCACATCAAAATGTAATTGTAATTGTTACACCAATGTAGATATGCATATAAAAAAAAAAAAAAAAAAAAAAAAAAAAAAAAAAAAAAAAAAAAAAACAAACTTAACATATGAGTCAACTAATAAATCTAGAAGGTAATGCTGCTTACTTATAAACAGAATATTTATTTATTTGAACATCATCACCCTCAGGCAAAACTCGGCGGTAGTGAGTAGCGGACAAAATGAAACATTGTGATTGTTAAATAATTATACTGCCGCCCGATTCAGCAATAGATCGTATTGTAAAATCTATCTTATGTGCTTATAATAAGTAGAAATAGGTTAAAATCTCTACCCTGTGGCACTTTAGCACGAAAATTCATGCGTTAGCACTCCTATTGTCGATTCTGATATGTATACTCTGTGCTAACGCATGAAAGCAAAGGCCTCAAAAAGTGGGAAATGAAAACCAGTTGCCGAACCAGCCGCGGTGCGGCAGCTCGAAATTTTATATTTTACATCTCATCTCCTCAACTCGCACATTAATGTAAAGTCAACCAGTTTTCCCATCAACAGAGCTGTCACTTTGCTAATATCCAACTGTCTTTCTACCAGTTTGACCGTCGTAAAATCATACGCCCGCGATAAACAGACGAAAACCAGGTCAAATCTATTACGCGAGGTTTTCAAGCGCCAGTAACCTACTGCGCATGAGCGGAATTTATTTAAAGACTGGGTCTTCCAGTTGATTTTCACTTTGTATCCGTGACAATATAAACATGTATTTTGAATGAAGAATTCAATTTCGGTGATTTCATTTTCATCAATTCAGTTAACGTGTTAGAAACGTAAAGAGCGGGTGACTTGTTTAGCGTTCCTCGTTCCGGCCGAGTCCAGACAACATGTGGACCACAACTTCCGCATGAGTAGATCGACCAGGTTTTCGTCTGTTTATAGCGGAAATATACCGAATAGATCAGTTAGTCGTTCGTGTCAAAGAAATTGAACCAGAACCGTGAACAGAGGTAATCTATTATCAACTTTTTTTTGGCGCCAAGCTTGCGCAGTATGCAACATCGCAGTGCAAGCGGTAGGGAGGTTTCTCAGAAATGATGCCGAAGGCGAAGGCTTACAGAAAATACTCTCTTGCTCAGAAATTTGATATCGGTAAATTGTGTTACACAAACAAATTAAAGTATGAAGAAGAGGCAAAACTTTTGGAAGCTCATTGGGATGCTAAACGAAAGAAAATTAGTCATCCTAAACCGAAAGAAGGGTTTCTTGCCAAGACGATAAGGGAGGTCTTTCCTCACATGGCTTCTCTACCAAACGGGCATGCCGAATTTCAAAAGGCCAAGTCACTAGTATCAAGATGCCTGGAGCTCTATGTTAGACAAATGGACGGCACCCTGGACGAAGAATTGGGACATGAACGATATCGGCAGGCGGGAGGAGGGAGAAAACCCGTCCGACCTGAGAGGAGGCAGTCGATTTTTCAATGGTAAGTAAGCCTATTTCGTTTATTTACTAGCGCAAACGTTAGGAGAAATGTAGCTAGAATACCATGTTGCATTGCTCACCTGTCGTGTTCAAAGCAGGTGTCTCAAGTAATGCAATTAATGTGCTTCAAAAAGAATTTTCATTTGTCACTGCTGTGTTTTTCATTAAAATTTCTTTTTCTTCTGTTGTCTGGATTATGTTTGAAGAGACTATGCAATACTTTTTCAGCTTTTATAATTTCTGCAAAAACAAAAAATTTCATTAGAGGCCTGCCAAAATTATTTCTCATAAATTGATTCATCCATAATTATCCAATTGAACAAAAAGTTTTTACAAATAACCAAGTTTACTCAGCTTTAATGCTACTGGAAGGGGGGGGGGTAACAATCACCAATAGCTTACAAGTTTTTATCCTTAGTTTTCATAATTGGAAACAATTTGAAAAACAGCAATAATGTTCTTTAAATATTCTATTTTTCTTTATTTTTGAATAAAAACCTCACTTAAATCTTTATAAGTTGTCAAAACCTACAAATCATTTTTGACTGATGCTAAATGAAGTTCATGGTGTCTTTTTTCAGAAAATAATATAAATTTATAAGGTAGACACTAGTGATTTCATTTTAATAAGAACATCAGACTCAATATCACAGTACAAAGTATGATGTATAAAAATCCGAATTGAATGCATATTTATAAATCACTTTGAATTCTTAAACAAAATGCAAAATACAATAAAACCTGTTGACTTAAAATTTACATTTTGTTTCTATTTATAAGGTATGTAAGAAAGGAGTTACAAAATTCCTTGACGTACGCTGTAAAGTTGCATTCTGAATTAACATTTGTACAGTAAAAATGAATTGGAATTTCTATGACATATAACCTGTAAGCAAATATAACAGTAATGTCCAAAGGATAAAAACACTGAATCCATAAAAAATTTTGATTGCTGAGTGTTTTTTATAATTGCTGTAAACTTAAGCATGGGTTAATAGATTTTACTCAGCATGCAAACAGCTCCACCGGCTTGTTTCTACCAGTTCATATGTGCATTGATAGCCTTTCTGAGGTTCTATCTTGTTGAAAGTGTGCAACATCACAAAAAAAGTATTAGTTATCTGTTCATTTACACACTTCATAGTACAATAATTAATTTTTTTATTGAGTATGTAAAAATGTTATTCCTGTCCATGATCTCATTTCTGTCTGTGGTTACATAGGTATTAAAAATTACCAGAAAAATTGTTCAAATTCACAAAATGGCATGTATTTTCAGTAATAAAATCAGACTAGTAAATTGTCATTAGAGCTTTCTTTCAGCTCCTCTTTTCAAAGACAAATACAATAACCACACCTGTAAAGATCATACTCTGAAGTGCTGAAGAATAGTGCCTACCAGAATAATTGTGCCCCCGGAAAACTTTCCAAAAAAATATACTAGTTAGTCTTAAAACTCTAAGTGTATATATTTTTTAATATGTAACAAGAAATAACTGGGACAATCCAGCATTGAATGTCGGGTAGATGCAAGGCAAAGAGTAATTAGTTAAGCAATAAAGCCAGGCGCAAAATCCCTAGCGTACGTTTTTTGTGCAAGTTACTTTTAAAAATTATTTGGTGCCTGGGTGATTTATTTGAGATAGCCTAGTTTTGTATTGATATAATTAGGCCCAGCTACAATAATAATGTTTATGCTAATGCTTTTAGTCTAATTAAGACAGATAAACCATTCAAAATGGTTTGTGTGTTTTGTGTTTTCTTAAACTAAAAAAAAAAAAATGTAAAACAAGAAATAAGGCGATTTTATGTAATAACTTATAAAGAGAATTGGAAGTACAGATTGCTTTTTAAATTTTATTTTAGGTTTGTTGACATAGATAGGTGTTTGAAGGCTCATCTTCCTGCACAAGAGATGGCTAAGGACCCGCCCCAAAATTTCTCTGACCGGTTGTCCACAATTACGCCCCCAGATGAAGTTCGCCATGCAGCTATTGGCCAGTCTCCGGAGGATGAAGGAATCGAACAGTTGGACACAGAGAATGGTAAATTAGAGGATGAAGATGGAGACAAGGAAAACCTCTCTGATGTGGACGAACCGCCAATAGAACCACAGTCAATAGCTTCTCCTTCATGCACAGATTCCACAAGCAATTCAGCCCATGAACCTCTCATGAGACCAGGACATGTTGGACTACCAACCAACACTGACAACCAAGAACTGAACCGTGATGCTCTTTTTTTAAATCAACTGGGGACAGTGCTTGACACTTTCGGGAGGGAAACGTCAGTGCAAATGATGCCTCACCTCTGTCACATGAGGGCTGCTTATTCAAAGGCTTGCAACAGCGTAGAAAGGCGAATGCTCCTCGACTCATCTCTTGTGCGAAGGCTGCATGCATCAACCAAAGAGATCCCTGTAACTGAACCTTTTCCAGACAGCACAGAGACAATCTCTCTGGATGGAGAACCAAATGACAGTGGTAATTTTTTTTACTAGTATATACCTAGTACATAATATTCCTATAGATGTATCATATTTGTGAAACCCGCTACAAGAGTAAAAAGGCAATAATCACAAAACATCATAGTGTACATAAATACATAAAATAACCAAAAATGTTCTTCCGTGCCCAGTTTTCCACTAATTTTTTTTTCTTCCAGAGCAAGTATCCCAGTTGAAATCATCAGATGGACATACATATCGGCTGATGAAGACACCACCTGATGGGGATTGTTTCTTTAGGTCATTTGTCAGAGCAGCAGATTTGGATCTTCAGAGTTTCCCAAGAGGTGATGACAACTACCCATTAAATGAAGATGACAAGATAAAAGAGGAACATTCGGTTCTAGGCCTTAGGAGGAGAACAGCTGATTATATGAGAAGAAACACAGTTCACTATGAGGAGCTGGTTAGCTCCATGAGACAAGGTGAACACTCTGAATGTTTCTCTCAGGATAGAACTTTCATTATTACAGGTACTTATTGTATGATTTATTTCCCAATTTATAATGTTTGAAAATTTTCAGAGAATACTGCAGTGTACGCATACCTTTACTAAGACTGAAAACAGTTAATTTTTACATGTTAAAAAATGAAATACCTCATTTTTTTATACTTGTGAAGTGATTAAATATTTAACTGCTGGACTTGTAAAATTGATAATTGTTTAATGCTTGAGTAGACCAAGAGTTCAGAATTAGGATCAGTATAACATAGGATGTCAACTTCAGCGGCTTCAAGGTACAAAAAATGTACTGAAAGACGAGCAAAATTCTGTATTGCTTGTGGGCAACTGAAGTTAAATCTCCACGTGAGGACTCTGTGTAATATATTACTGCATAAGCTTTTCGATGGCTTCGTGTTTCATGTGTTATTCCTGATTTGTAAATGAATGGGTAATTATGACAACGTCCCTTTTTTATCTGAATTCTGAACCTGATCCGAATTATGAACTCTTGGTCTATCATTATAAAATATTCTCATTAACAACCAATTTGTATGATACTTTTAGATGAAGGTTACAGTAGTTTAGAAGAAGAGATTGATGATATAAGCAGAACTGGAGTTTATGCAACTCACTTAGCAATAGATGCTGCAGCGCACGTAGAAGGGGTTGTGATCCATGTATTCCAGCTGGTAAATAAGTCCACTGTCAGGGAGATAACTACTGTTGGGGAAGTTAGCCAGTTGTCAACAAAAGAAGTCAATCTGTTGTATAAACCAGGACCAAGTGGAGGAAGGTCTGGTCACTATGATGTTTTGTATAAAGGTAAACATGTAAAAAAAATATTATATGCACCCATTGTGCATATTAACTTCTGCTACTAAATTGTTTTGCTTTCTTTCTAACATTGGGCTTTAAGCCAGTTTAACCAGGATTTTTGTGTAAAAAAATTGAGCTTAATGATTTTTCCTGGGATAAAGGACATTTTTTTTCATTTTTCTTAATAAATGGTCTTCCATTCCTGATATGTGACATAGCTGTATAATTTTGTTTGAATTTTTATTTGGAAAAAAAAAATTTACATATATGCATATTAAATTCTGGATGTTGTGGCTTTAAATGGAAAAAGAAAATGCTGGTAATATATACAGTTGGACTGATGTTTACAATTTCTTTCATTTTTTTCTTTTTGTTTTCACCAGAAGAACTGCCAAGTTCCTTGCCCCTTACTGTGAATGATTATGTACTGGTAAAGTATGGTGCAGTGACCATCCCTGCTGTTGTGGTGAGAGAGGGAAATGAACTCACAGTGAGGTACTTTGATAAAGATGCCACTGGAAGATCTTACACGGCGCAAGAATTTGATTATGAAATTCTAGCCGAGGATGTCAGCAGAAAACTTGTGCCCCCCACAATGGAATTTCGCGGGAGCCGTATATATTATACTTTTAGTGATATTTGAATGGTAAAATATATTTTCATGAACAAACATGTGCTAAATGGATCTGTGGGTCTATCCCAGTCATACTCAGGAGGTCATGCATGGTGTATACATAACAGATAATTAGGTTCTCTTTGCATTTTATAGAGCTTGTAAAGCACAAGACTGGTGGTGGTGTCCCCTTTTTTTGTGGTTTTCCATACAAATCTGCTTACTCCAGCTGGTGGTACAATATCCTGAGGCGGTATTGCCTCTCTGATCCTTTAGATAACATTAAGTTTTCCAAGTCATATCGAGAAAACAACATCAAGAAGTTTTGACTTTATTACTAATAGATTTATCGTCCTTTTTGAAGAACGAATTGGGAGATTTTTCTCCCTTAGGCACTGGGCATAAGGCCTTTCTTGGTGCTGAGCTGGACTGGAGTGTGCTGGCCGTAATGGCCGTTGAACAAAAATATATGTATTTGTCTAGATATTGTGTTTTTGTTATGTTTAATAGTCAAAACATATTTTTTTCCAGATTGGAATATAATTTAAAATTGTCATTACAATTATTCATTGAAATTATTAAAATTGATAAAATTTTCTGGGGGGCACAATTAATCCGCTAGACATTATTATTAATTTCGGAAAGTTTTCCAGGGGGCACAGTTATTCCGGTAGGCACTATTATTTGTCACTTCAGGGCATGTTTGTTTACAATTGTCACAGTTGAATGAGAGGTCAGAGGATTTGAATTCATTCTGATATTCTACACCCATCCCGAGTTTCAAAGATTACTGGAAACTCATCTCAGCACTGGGGCAAGCAGAGGCATGATGATAATAGAGGAGAGCTTTTAGTAATCTCTAAGACCCCATTCCCAGAGATTAGATCGATCCAAACTAGATCGACCTAACTCCCTGGGGGTTCACGCTAAATAGCTGTCAGCCGAGTGGGCATGAAAGTAAATTACCCCCTTACAGCTTGTAGTAGGCGGGACGGACAATTAAGCCGGATTATCTGCCAGTAATCTAGTGAGACTCCCCACGGGGATAGATCAATCTAAATGTCTGGGAATACGCCCTAAGACCCCATTCAGAATAGGGGACTAACTTGTTAACTTGTTTGTGGGTCATATACAGCGACCCACTACAAAGCTTGCTGTCTAATCCGTTTACAGACACTGAATAGATATTCTGTGGAGAAGTATTCAAGTGGGTCGGCCATATTTGACCCTCGGACTAGTTAGCCCCCTATTCTGAATGGGCTCTAAAAACTCAGGATGTCTCCTAGACCCATTTCCCATAGATTTTAGATCCATCTATCCCTGTGGGGAGTCTCACTAGATTACTGTCAGCTTAGCCGGCTTAAGCATCTGTCCCGCCTACTAAAAGCTGAAAGGGGGTAATTAACTATGGTGCGCACTCGGCTGACTGCAATTTAGCGTGAACCCCCAGGGAGTTAGGTCGATCTAAATCTAAATTTCTGGATCGACCTAAATCTCTGGGAATGCACCCCTAGTTCATCCTACCTGCATGGTGATTTTGGCAAATGTCTGGAAATCTTTGTTCTGTATGGCAGTCTCAATCTCCTTCATTCTTCTGGGTACAATGTGCTCTGCCCTGTACCTCAGCAGTTCACTTGTCTTCACACTCACTCCCATTCCTGCTGAGCTGCCTATGTGTTTCTTCTGGTCACTGACCTGGAAGATGTTAAAAATGCATGTAGTTTAATGTCAAATTTTAAGTAGATTTTAATAAAAGGCAAGTTTGTGTGCATGTGTGTGTGAAGAGGAGCAGTTGATGGAGCACAGAAGATGAAAAACAATCCCCTTGCTCTGTGAATCGACTTAAGTTTAGGAATGGAAACTCCTAGTGTGCCTTGCCCTGTATTTTGCAAACATGGATACCAAATTTTCGGTTCAGCAGCAAGAGGTTACGCACTTCATATAAAAGCTTGATTTCCAGAGCAGAAAATCAGAAATAAATAGCTAATGTGATACACTTTTGCACATTAAAAAAAAATTTTTACAAAATAGTTAAAATTTCAAGTATTTTGGTATGTTTTTCATCAGGCATATGTATATGCATACAAAATTACAGGGTAGCTATAGAAACTGCCAAGCTCAATATGGAAATAATACTCATAAAAGGCATAATTGTACAAAAGAAACATTTACCACAAGTATCAATATCTGTAGCTCAGGCCAGTGGTTTTCTGTGACCAGCTGCTCTGCTACTGAATCTGTGCCATCGTCTTTCTCTCCCATGTTCCAGCTGACAAACCCTCCATATAAACTACGACAAGCACTGCCCGAACCCTGCCTGGCGATCTCGCTGATATCACCTTCTATTCTGAACAGCTTTGCCAGAGAGTAAACTGGAAATTAAATCACTGGCATCAAAAGAAAACACGTATTGCCACTAGCCATTGTAAAAGTATCTTGGGTTTTAGTAGAGTCTTAAGAACACTTCCACGAGCCTTCTTTTTTACCTACAATTAATCTGAAGTTGTCATAGAAGCACAGTTACATGTACACATGTAGATGACAGTTATTCAGTTGAAGTACTCATATCACTCACAAACTTTTCAGTTTCCCATACAATTGATTGTTACCATAACTGCAATTCATGGTTGTAAACAGGGGTGTCAAAAAGAAGATTTGCGTTAACATCTGATAAAAATATGTTACATTTTATCCGAGGCTGCATTCTCAACAGCAGACTAGCAGATCCGTGGATCAAATATGGTGACCCAGTTTAAAGCTTGATGCCTAATTCCTTTACAGACAATGAATAGATTCCCCACGGGGAATACGCAACAAGCATTCAACTGGGTCAGCCATATTTGATCCGAGATCCGAGATAGTCCACCTTTGAGAATGCAGCCTGACGTTGAAGTACATGTGCACTTACCTAGACAAGAAAAGCCAGCAGCAGATGAAGCCAGACCAGCAGCAGTGGGGAAGTTATTCACGGAGCAAATATGAACATGCCAGCTGAGGGCATCAGACAAACTTGTTCCTTTTCCTTCTCCTGCTATTTTTCTTTTCCTAGCCCTCCTTCTTACTGAAATGAACATATTATCCAGATTGATTAACCACAAATTGATTTACAACAAATGGGATGAAGGAAAGTAGAACAACTGAGGGATTAGAATGGCTCTCTATGGGGACCTTATCATAATTACGTACTAAGTCAGCTGAGAGTCTGAGAGTTTGTGTATACCAAGTTAAGGATGGGCAAAGTTGTTTAAAAGGCCTAATTAATGCTATGAAACAGATTCTGGGTGTATATACAATACCTCATATTACTGCTAACGTCTTAATTATTTTTATGAATTTCAAAGAGTTTAAAAATTCACTTCATGAAGCACTTGTTCTCTTTTCGGTAACAATTTGTTAAAACATGGATCCCGACTCAAGAAGTTAAATTTTAGTCAAGTATACATCTTTAGATTATTTCATTTAAAGTTGAATTTTTATTTAATTTACTTAATTATCTACTAAAATATACACCTAAAACTCCAGTAAGGAAACAAATGAAAAGAGAAATGTTCCATTCCCATCAACAGGTACTTACTCTCTCTAAGCACATTTTGATATCTAGGATTTTCCAAGGACTCTTCTCTATAAATGAAAAATATTTAAAATAAGAAAAACATATTTCAAACAAAGTAATTTGTGCACAATAACAATTTTACTGTACATATTGATTTCCTTAGGATCCTTTTGTACACATGGTCACCACATGTATCTTAACACAATTAAGTCTCATGCACTTCATATCTTACATTAAATCCAATGTGCAGGTACTTTTAAATGATATACTGAATTAAATCAAATCTAGCATGTAATACTCCTTGAAACTGATTTACATTGCCCTCCACTTTTCTTTAATGAATTTATTAATTACAATCTTCTGTCACTGTGAGCTTCTGGACAGATTCTCTCTCAATAAAAAAGTTTAAATGATTTCCTCGTGGTATATCCATGAAGTACAATAAATCAATCAGTCACAGAACTCTCTTTACACAGCACGCTGGCCCCCTATGCCCCTTTGTAACTTTTAGAATTTTCTTTAGGAAAAAACTTTTTGTCTCAAAAACAAATGAGTCCATTATAAGACCTCGTTCCCAAGCCTAGATCAATCTTGCAGGATTGACACATTACCAAGGGGTTTATTACTAAGTTGCATTCAGCTTAAGCAGCTTAGATGTCTGGCATGCCTAGTGAAGCTGCTTAAGGATAGTTAACTACCCCCTAACAGATTAAGTAGGTGTGCCAGACATCAAAGCCACTTCAGCTGAATGCAATTTAGCGAGAACCCCTCTAGGAGGTGGGTTGATCCTGCCAGATCAATCTAGGTATGGGAACGGGGTCTAAGAGGTTCTAGACAAGTGCTTGGTTAACGCAACCTGTAAGTTAGGATTTGGCCAGATCGAGTCACCTACTTGCCATTGAGCCACATCCTGTCCCTGGTAAACTGACCACTGACCGCTACAGTTGTCTTAGCACACAGCTGTAAGAGACATTGGTCACTACAAGATCACTCAATAAAAAACAATAACTTGACGGTGAAAAAAGTTAAATGAAATTTACTTACTCACTGATTTAATACT
The DNA here is from genome assembly GCF_001039355.2 of Lingula anatina. The sequence goes on along the minus strand of NW_019775566.1, from coordinate 178,892 downwards.
ACATACGCATTCTTTTTATTCAATTTTTCTATTACTGATTTCTTTATAATATCTATAGACAGTACATTAATTTTGTATTTACTACTACTATATTTATCAGTTTCATTACCTGTTCTTCTAGTCCAGCTATCATTCATTCATCCATTCATTCATTTAGTCATTCAATGGTTTATCCATTTGCTTATTAATTTAATAAATTATCTATTTATTTATTTATTTACAAAGTCTCATTCATTCATTCATTCATTCACCTGCTTGATAAAGAAGGGATTTAGACCTCTGTCCAATGTCTTACCTGTTCCTGGCTAAGGGTAGCACTGAGAGAACTATTGATAGGTAAAATAAGTGCCTCATCTCTCTTTCCCCCTGAAATAATACACCTTTGCATGTTACCCTATTACAAAAATAATATAAACATTTATTCCCTTTGATGTATACTTTCATCTCTGTGGAATTTCAAAAGTTTTACACAATATTATCATTCCAGTTTGTCATTACAATGTGCCAATCTCTGCTGAGTTCCCAGGTTTAGTGTGTGTGTGTGTGT
>NW_019775566.1:98556-178040 GCF_001039355.2 Lingula anatina | reverse complement strand
TGTGGGGGGGTGGGGGGGTGGGGGTGGGTGGGGGGGGGGGGGTGGGGGGGGGGGTACTATACATGTATTTGTATCCAGTACTTCATCACTTTCAAGGTAACGCCCTGTGTTTTAAACATTATCATTATTCAGTGAACCAAGCCCTGGTTGCTGAAGTGAATGCATGTCTGGTGTGTGTCTCTGTGTGTGAGATTACGTGCGTGCGTGCGCGTGTGTGTGAAGGGGGGGGGGGGGTCCAGTGCAAATTTCTCTGAAGAAAGCTTCAATTCAATGATCAACTTCATGCTGACAACGTTAATTACTCAAATTCTATGCGGTTAACATGGTAATTTTACCTAATGTTAAAATCTTAAAACACTAGATACAGCATCTATACTTACAATACTTTATTACTGCAATATTAACCGGTGCGGTACAGGTGACAGCGTCCATGCTTTGTAAATGGTGTGATGCAGGTGGCGTGATAGCCCGCCGTAAACAAACACATGGCGTACTATCGGTGTTCAATCATTGCCTATTTCAAAAACATGTCTGCTGCCTTGCGGACCACGCGTAATTTGTTTTTCTTGAAAAATGTTTTACCAGTCCGTCATATTAGTCCACTGTTGCATCGCAGACAGGTAGGAGGGACTGGTGCTCAATTTTAATGCAGTTTTTGTAGTGTTTGTTTTCGAAGTTAGTGGTAAGGCAGTCAAAATATCGCCTTATTATACTGACCGAACTTAAGTTAAGCCTTTTTGCAGTACTACTAAGTACTGTTTCACTATTTCTAGTATTTACCACAATTTTGCATGCAAGGTCGATAACTGAGGCAATAGGTGTATTTGCATGCATTGTTTGATTGGCATGTTTATTTACTGTAAGGCGTGTTCAAAAGTTTTTTTTAATCAAGCTTTCATGTATGTAAAATGTTAATACTGTAATTTTCATGTCTTTTCCATCAGATAAAGCTGTCAGCATATGTAAACCAGAAATATTACACAGATAAAACTGAATCATGGGAAGATAATGGTCCTGGGAAACAGGCAAAGGAGAACAAACGGAAGAAAAAGAAAAACGAGCCTCTCAGAGATATAGATTCACCATCATCCCAAGAAAACTTTGCCAGGGTGAATGTAGAACTCGACTCAGCAATGATGGATGAGATCAATGTGCAGCAACTGAAATACAAGTACAAGAAGCATCCTGGTAAAGTGACAGTGTCAAGAGCGGAGTTGCCCTTTGAGTTGCAGGATGCAGTTGAAGCGGTCATGGATAAGTATGGTAAGGCCTACTATGGATGCTGGGGTAGCGCTAGCACTCGCCAATTTAGCCAAATGCTAAAACTGACTTAAATTGGCTAAACAAAAAGGACTTGATTTGACAAATTTTAGTCAAGTTAAAACCATTTTCATAACAAATTGACAAAAAAGTGATGATTTGGCTAAGTGAAAAAAATTGCTAGCACTACCCCAGGGATGTATACTGTCAAATAATTTTCAATCCTGGCTGACAGTATTCCAGAGTCTGTTAAAACAAATCAAAGTACAGGTGAAACAAAAAAAAAATACAATTCTGACCATATTATGGAGGACCATTGGAAAGATAAATTTAATATTAATCGTGTTTTTACCCTCAATCAATATAAGTTTAGTAAATAAATTAAATAGAGAGACTTAGAAAACACTCTAAGCCTACCTGGAACAGTTATTTTAAGACAATGTTTAGATAATTTTAAGAGGATACTAGATATGGATTATAATTTTAAAGCAGTTTTGTTATTAATTTTGTGAAGATATTAGTAATTGGCTAAAGCTGCAAATATAAGCTTATCTTAGATAGGCCTGCATTCTGCCAAGATTGTTACATACGTATATATAGTATACAAACCAATTCTTTTCTTATCCTTTTTTAGATGTCTCAAGGAAAATTCTCGAACTGGAGGCTGCCAAGCTTCAGAGATCCTTATTTGGCAGGATGAAGCCATTGGAAGAGAATGAACTGCTTGCCAAAGCCGAGGAAATGGAAAACAAGATTATCAGTGAACGTAGGTTGTCTTTACTTGTTTTGCATTTGGGCATTTTTAATTCATGACTGTGCAGGCCCGTAGCCAGCAATTTCAAAAGGGGGTTTCTTTTTCTAGAAAAGTGGACCTTTTTCTATAAAAACTTCATGTACCTAGATCAAATTTTACCCAAAGTGGACCTTTTCCCAGCAAAAAGAGCGGTTCTTTCGAACCCCCCGAACCCCCCCTGGCTACGGGCCTGCTGTGTAATAATGTTGTGCAGAACGAAATGATTTTGATAGAACTGTATGAAGTAGAATTTGATACTTAGTAAGACTGATTGAACATATCTTTGTCTATCTATTCAAGTACCTGGTAGTAGTAGAAATGTTCAGTGTGTATTCAAACACAAACGTATACAATTAACGTAGGCCTTTATGTGAATATGGTCCAAAGGAGAGTCTTATAGCTGTCTATCAGGGATAGAAATTAATTTGGGGAGATTCCCACCTTTCTCTATGAGACTGATGAAGAGGGCTGCTGGATTTGTGTATGGGATGTTTCATGGATACCCTTATTTAGAGGAAGTTTTTAAAGAGGTAGACCGTGCTTCTTCTCTGTTCTCATGAGCTTTGACATCTTATTTTCTTTTCTAGGTAATATTGTTTTTTCTGAGCTAAAGCCTGGCAAACTGAAAAGTGTGAAAGAGGGAATTTTCAAAGAAGTCCAAGCAAAGATTCACTTAAGAGGGAACAATTGGAGGCCAATGAAGTAAGTAATTTGTGAAAGGTACACATGTACACCATGAGATTAATATGCCAAAATGGATTTTCCTGAAAAAATAAGCAATTTTCTCGGACTCCTAATCATTTATCTGTCCCTCTCTGCACTTGGATTTGACCTTTGATAAAACTTAAAAAGGGCAGGTTGACTTAAGCATAAAATGACTGGCAGGTTATTTTGACAGGGATCATTTTCCTATAAGTTCCAATAGAAATATCAACATCAGGTACACTCCAAAAAGTATTTAAGGTGATAAATCATTTCTAAGGTGTATGTAAGGTTTTATAAGAAGCTGTGGATGAAAAAATTCGAAGATTTGGGGATTTTCAAACCCATGGAGTGTATCTTTGGGTACTAGTTTTTGTGACCTCACCATGGTGCTTGCATTTTTCAGCTTTTTCAAAAAAAAAAGTCCACTTTCATCTCTGATTCTATATTATGTATATATATAACACAATTTAATTGTCAAGATGCTCTATTTTGTTGTTGTTTCCAGATATAACCAACACCAAAGTATGGTATATATGGTAGCAAGGCTGGACAGGGAGTATGCAGACTTGGTCAGGGTTTTCCATGAAGTATGTACAGATTTAATCTATCTTTATCTCATAAAATATTCTGTATTGAAATTTTGAATCTATTTTCATTTCATTTCATTTATTTCTCTTGTCTTCACAGTGAGAACATATAACAGTATTATTTAACCCGGGGGGTAAACTGAGGCTCTCATTGATTATTTTTATGAATATACAGGTTTTTCAATATATTGATATTCTTTGAAGCAAAAAGATTGTAAAACTTATAAGTGTTAGGTCTGTTTATAAAATAGTCAGGTACCAAACTTCTTCCATAATTTGTGAGTAAATCGCAATCCATTATGTAATGAATATGACATATATCTATCCAACATTGTTCTTGACCTGGACCAGTGCTCTGATTATGTGGCTTGTATCACACAAGTAAATGAAAGTTTTTTCCCATTGCTTCACAAGGGATTTATTTACTATTAATAAAAATGATAAAAGATAACTACATACTTATGTCTCCAACTTGTTATTGATGGGTGACACCTATGGCCTATTTATTATTTTAAAATTTATGACGATTAAAATTTTCACTTTTAACTTCTTTTTATCATTTTAAAATCAGAAAAAAACTAAGATGGTTATTGGGGTGTGTCTCAAGCAATGTCCACGGAATGAAATTATCATTAATGGTCACTGTGTTGTCTTATTTCAGATCAAGGCAAGGGATCCAGAGTTTAAACCAGGGACACTGTTTGACTTTGGGTCAGGAACAGGATCCGTAATGTGGTGAGTTGTCCAATGACACAGAAACACTCACCTTACTAGAAACGGGAAGAGAAAAAGATAAAGCTAGTACTGGAATTACAGAGTCTTTCTCCTATTTCAGAAACACAATTTCTGCCTTAGCAATTTTGATAAAGCGTTGTAAGACAATCTAGATATGAAAGATAAAAAGATATGAATAAAAATGGGCGTAATCCAGCTCGTTTTTGAGAGGTAGTGCCCTGAATATCATGACAGTTTGTGAACAAATTCGTGAGTGCGTACGATGCATCATAAAATTCCAAGCATTCATTGCTGAACACAACGTTTTGTTGACATATTTGTTACTTTTTTCGATCAAAATAACAACAAAGCTTTTATTAAAGGATGAATTACGTATTTTATTGCATATTATATTTTGATAATTAGCCGCTGTCATAAAAAAAGTACTGGACCTAATATGAGAGAGCCTCCTTAAGATGCAATGCAGATGCAATGATCTTCTACCCTCTATCAAGAACCACAGAGAGAAATGCATTCACTAGATATTCTCAAAAATTTCCACAAGTGGCTACTCACTAGCTATCTACCCTCTACCAGGGCAACTGATAGATTTTTACGGATATTCACAGATATGTCTCTAGCTAGATAGATTGTCATTTTAACTCTAAGTCATGACTTAGAGTTAAAATGACAATCTATCTAGCTAGAGTCATAAAAATAAAAATTTTTAGAGTTAAAATGACAATCTATCTAGCTAGAGTCATTTTAACTCTAAGTCATGACTTAGAGTTAAAATGACAATCTAGCTAGAGACATATCTGTGAATATCCGTAAAAATCTATCAGTCGCCCTGGTAGAGGGTACTAGCTATCCACATTGCCCTTCTGTGAAGATTTGTGCACAACAACCATGTAACCACCTAATCGGCTATTTTAAAAACATTATTTTTCAGGGCTGCAAATACCGTGTTTAAGAATTCGATCTGGGAGCATTTTCTTGTGGACAACTCTGTAGAAATGCACGATCTAGCTAAGCTACTGCTTCATGGTAAGGTTAACCAACTGGTATGACATAAATATACTGCTCTGGTTCAACCTGGCCTTAAGCTTGCTGTGGAATGACACCTTTGTCTTAAATTGAATTATGTAGATTTTATAGATCTCATTCATGTGATAAAACATAGTTTTTCTTAAGAATGACTGGTGTTTTATGCATAAGTTTGCATGTGAGCGTGAGTAATATAAAACTTCTTCCATACCAGTCATATTTTGCAAAATTTATTTTTCAACACTGTAGGTGGCGACCCAGATGGCAAACCACACTTCAAGAATGTGTACTTCAGATACAACATGCCAGAAACACTACGGGTACAGTACCGCGATTATTTTATTAATGAAAAAGTATTGCTGTTGACTGCCAGTTTTGACCGTAGCCCAAGAGTGAAGATACATTGATTCCTGAATTTTGAAATGAATGGATGGTTTCTAGTAATCTAATGAAAACATGTAGTTCCACTTTTGCGGACTTTTGGTTTGTTGGAAAGTTGTTTAGTATCAAGGAGATGAAACAAGTATCGAAATCAACTTTTTAAGACATATTTTGTCCAGGTTCAAATTGGATTCAATGTAATTAAATTTAGAATTAAAAAATGAATTCAACTTAAAAATAAATGAAAACAATTCGTGAAAGCAGGGATTAAAGGAAAATCAAATTTTTCATTTTACATAATATTTTGGGGCTTCAAAATTCAGTAATTTTATTTTATTTATTTTTTTTTTTATTTATTTGTTGTAAATTGTTTTTTATAGATTTTTTAATTTTTCATTTTAGTATCAAAATGACCTGGTAGTGAGCGCCTTTTCTCTATTTGAGTTATCCTCTAAAAGTGAGAGACTGGAAATCTGTGAACAGATGTGGAAAAGGACGAAACCTGGAGGATATATGGTAAGGACCATAAATGTTTAGAAGAACCAGGAAAGTTTTTTAAAAGTGTAACATTCTCTGAACATGTATTTTGCCATTCGAGTATTTAGATCAAAAGCAGTTGGATCAAATTTTTTGTAGTGACCAGACATGAGCTTTTTCTGCAGAAACATGGAATTTAGCATTTTATAATTCAATTCTGATGGTTCTGGAGATTCGTCAAGATCTGCAATTAAATGATAAATGTTCAGAGGTTTTTAATTTTTTTAAACCTAGGCTCATATCTAAGTGACTTATGTAAATTTTGTAGGTCCTCATGGAGTTGGCCTCGAAGACTGCTCACACTGTTATGATGGAGGTTAGGGAGCACATCCTTAAAGTGAGTGAGTGAGTGAGAGAGCAAGAGAGAGAGAGAGAGAGAGAGAGGAGGGATTAGGAGAGGGAGAGAGGATTTCAGGTTTTAGTTAAATTTGCAAAATAATATTGCATTTTTAAATATTCCTCAAGTTGGAGTTTTTTTTAAAGAAGTAATTACCACTTACTCTCTTAGAAACAAGTTCCTTCATGTAGCAGTGTAAAAAGTGGAGTTGAAGTCCTGTGAACTGTAACGAACAAGTAAAAAACGTTGTTGTCTGATATATTAACCACAAAAAAGTATGTTATGTGATGTAATACTAACGTGATTTTTCAAATTATGATACAGATAATGTTATCTATTTTGATTGTATTATTTTAACTTAATGTAATTTTTTCTTAGTTGATAAACACAGCAGAACAGGTAGAAGAAGACGATAGTATTACTGAGCTATATGCTGGTCATCTCTTTGCTCCTGTGAGTACCGTGAAATCTGTGTAATGAAACTTTTGAATTTCGGTTATATTATAGTTTCTAAAGCATGTCAAATAACATTATTTCAGTTTAAAACATGGATTATATTATGTAACTATCGATTTTACATTTGATGATATTGATTTTAAATGTGTTGGCCGAAGTCACAGTTATAACTAGAAGAAAATATTGTCATTTGTTTATCAAAAGGTTTCCACATCCCAGGCTTGCAGTGGTCAAAAATGAACCAGTGGCCAATTTTACTATTAATTTGAATTTGTTTGGCTTCAGGGTTTATCTTTACCATCTTTAGTTAGTGATATGTATACTTATCTTCAGTGTCCTCATACACAAGTCTGCCCAAGAACTTTTCGAGAAACAACAAAGTGCGTTTTTGAGACACCTTTCAAGCCAATGATGTTGTATATGGTGGGTCAACATATGTCCTTTTAAAGTGTGCTGTTTTTCAGTTGTCATTAAAATTCATCTGCTGCTTCAAAGAAACTGTTGTTCTTCGTACACGCAAAAAAAAAAAATTGTTCAAGGAGTCCTGTACTTTCTGCATTTATGATTTTCATTTCAAACTTCATCTAAAAAACAATTACATTTTACTTGGCTTTTTCACATTTTAAATTCACTGCTGATATAACTTTCGCTATTGGCAATGTTACTAACACAGTCCATGTTTAAATACTGAAAACAGCTCATGCAATTTTTTTTTCCAAATTTTTCAGAAAAGCGAGGATGACATGCTGAGGGACAGATTCACTTACCTCATATTCAAGAAAGAAAAGAAACCTGAAGATGCCGCCCCATGGCCAAGGGTGGTTTACATCCCACAGATAGGCACGAAACACATCAAGTGTCACCTGTGCTGTGCTGATGGCAAGAGCAGAAATGTGGTTTTCACTGCAAGAACACATGGAAGGTAAGTGCCATTACCAATACTGCTTGATATATTATAAAAATAATATTGACCTTACGAATATCAATCAGTCATATCGTAAATACCAGGTTCTTCCTTCTCTGTAGAAGTTAACATTAACTGTCCGAAGGCTTTTTTTTTTAAAAATAACTGTTACTTCACAGCAATAAGTTAGTCAATATGTTATAAGTACTTTTTGAAAGCCAGCCTAGGAAAGGGAGAGCTGTTTAAAGACAACATTGGGTACATCCAGGGCCCGACATGCATTAGCGTAGATAATCCATCTTCATAATTGCAAATTACAAGTATGGGGAAAGCAAACACTGTCACGTTAAGATTAGGTCATTATCATGTTGCTCATTTTCTGTTTCTTTGTGTACAAAGATCGGCAGTAAAATTAACTTCATATTTGACAAAGTATTTTGTATTCTTCTAAGTTAAATTTGGGTTTGGTGAGTGACAATGCATAGCCCTATATTACATGTGCAGGTATAGATAATTGGAAGTTTCACAGACACATGGCATTTAATTTTTTTTTTTCAGTAGCAAATAAATATACAATCTTACAGTTTTTGACTTATGAATCACACACACACACACATACACATTTACATACTTGGACTCTCTTTTTCTCGGTAAAAAAAGGTTGTACAGTTACAGTATTGCATAAACGGGTAGAAAGTAGAGATTGACAATTCATGTTGTTAACCTTACAATTGAAATTCTAAGAGGTATATCATCAGCTTGTTGCTTGTCAATTAAGTTGTAATATGCGATCAATATTTTCCCATTTTCTTTGGCATTTAATACTTAAAGAGATAATAACTCTTCGTATGATATCTATATTTCACAATAAAAACATTGTGAATAACTCGTAGAAACATAATATATTCTGTTTTACCACAAAAACGGCAGTTATAGCTATTATTCTGATATCTGAGCTTGTCTTCAGATCACGTGACCTCCATTGATGGCTGTACTCTGTTATAATCTCTTAAGAGATTTTAACAAAAAACCAAACTTTTTAGAAAAAAAACAGGGACTAAATTTGAATATAAAAATGGATTCATAAACCATTGGTAAGTATGGGGAAAATTGTTGTTTACTCCAGGAAAATTAATTTTTTGGCCAAAACGAAGAGTTATTATCCCTTTAAATCAAATCACTCAGAGAGAGGACTACACTCCCCATTAATGTTAACACACACATGCTATGTAATTAAATACAAAGCCCTTCCCCTACAAGTTGATAACTTTGTGTCCCCCACCCCCAGTTATAAAATATTTTGGAGTGGGGAAAGTAGATTTTCACACCTATTTACCAACCAGGGCAAATGCCTAAAAATGCACATATGTCAAACCCTGTTATATACAGGCTTATTTGTAATAAAAATTGGGCAACTGAGTTAACAATACGGGCTGGTACACCTTGATAGCTGGAACCCCTACAGGACTACCAGGTTCTGATAGTTAACATGGGGCCCTGGGTTCATCATATAACTTTAGGGTAATAATTTTAACATATCGTGTACACTGGAAACTTTTTGATAAGCTGACCTGATGTAAAAAAATTTAGAAGTGTGTAAGTTCAGGGGAAAACTGACTTTGAACTTTTTTATTTTCAAAGGGAAGTCTACAAAACTGTAAAGAGAAGCAGGTGGGGCGACATGCTGCCCTTCCAGGGCCTGGAGGATGTGGAAAAGTCATTCACCAAGGCCGATGCCATCAAAGAGAAGATCAGGAAGAGGAAAGAAGCCAAACTTAAAGCAGACGCAGAGAAGTCTGAACAACAACCAAAACTGGAGATGGCACTGCAATCAATGACAAGCTTGGGAAATGCAGATACCAACTTTGATGAGGAGGAAGAAGGCAGAGATGGTGATATGCATTACCAAGAGGAAGAGGAAGAACAGATGGGCGAGCTTGATGATCCCCGTTTTGACGTGGAACCCTCAAGTGAACTGTGGGAAGAAAGGAGCACGTATGAAGCCAGAGGAAATGCTATAGTTCAAAGCCATGAGGATCAGATGGAGATATTTGAACAATGGGAAGAATACGAAAATTACAGATCAGAAGATGAGGAAGAAGGAATGCATGACAATGAGAAAGTAATGCTTTCCAATGTCAACAATCAAGACGAATTTACTCAAAGAGATGATCTTGGTCAAGCAATTACATTACTTGACGTGGGAGATTTTACTGATGAGATGACAGAAACCAAAGAAAGCACTGATGCCGATTCTGAGGAAAATTTAAAACAAAAGAGAACCCTGTATGGCACAGTATTCTTTAACAAGGACAAATGATGGCAGACAGCAATTCTGAAAAAAAGTTTGGCCAATGGGAAAGTTTTATTGTTCTGACATTCTTATAAAGTTCACAGGAAATTTTCAATGTAGTGGACACCTGGGAGAAAACTGGTTTTAAAACCTGGTCCACTTCTTGGTTTAACTTGGTTTCATTTGGTGTGAGGCATTTGTTCTCTTGTTGGTTCAATCTTAATCTCATTTGAAACATTTACTGACAAAAGACAGGTATTTAAAAGCTTCAATTGTTAAGATTTAAATAAGATATTAAGGTTTAATTTTTTTCTCTGATACAGCAAATTTTGTTTATTGATTTTTTTTTTTTACATTTATTAAAAACTTTGTAGTAACATAGAAATTACGCATAAATCATATATGTACAAAAAGACAAATATTAGAATAAAATGAAGAAAATGATAGAGTAGAGAGAGGAAACAACTACATTTCTGCAAACTTTTGTATGATATTAGCTGTAAGAAACTGATGTAAATTAAATATTCATCATCGTGTATTTGCCTATGTGGTTTGGGTTAATGTCCAATTAGCCAATCACCATATAACAACTTCACCATTAATACAGTCACACATTTGTGCAAATGAAGTTATGAAGATTTAGAAAGTTTATTTTCTTTGGCACTACGTATGTTTTCATATTTGAACAGAGAGGCTTGATTCATTCTTGAATTAACAAAAGATTGTTTTGCACAGAAAACTTACGGTAGTGACTCGATCATTTCAACCAGGAAAAATTATCAATTTTTCAGGTACATAATTTTGGAATCATTAAAATCCATTTCCATGTAGCATTTTACTTTTAAGTGCTTTCACTGTATAGAAAAGAACTATTAGCTATAGGTAGTTTACTTTTCATTTGCATTGCTACCACCCAATAGGAATGTTCAAATTTTAAGAATTTATTAAGCTGATTATTAGATGTCTACTTAAAGAAGTATTTGCACTTTTTTTACCAGGGACCAACAGTTGTATTGTTTTAGAGCACAACAAAAGAATTTTTCCAATTTTAAATTTGAGACCAACTTTGTTAAACAAATGATTGGGTAAAGTTTAAACATCAAACCAGAAAGTTTAACCCTCCTTACAAAAAAAGCATTATTTTTAAAAGGTTGATCTTTCCCAACAGTAAGCATCATATGATACCACATGTGCAGAAATAATAACAATACCTATGATAAAAATTTCCTTTTAAATATTAGACTTAATTTGGTTTGTATAAATAAAACAACCTTTCTGCCTGTGACAATCTTATGCTTATTACAGTCTTAATAAAGTCACTTTTTACATAAAATATAAACCAAGATGGATGCATTTGAAAGCATTTTCTTATCCAACTGTGTTTTCTTGAACGTCAATTTAGTTACACTTACATAAACAACAGAAAATAATATTAAGAAATAGAAAACATCTGCACTGAATAAAATGGGGGGGAAATACCCATTAAATTTTCACATACACATCTACACTGAATAAAATGGGGGAAAATACCCATTTAATTTTCATATACACATCTACACTGAATAAAATGAGGGAAAATACCCATTAAATTTTCATATAACATAAGAAATATGAAAAAGAGAAAATCTATTTAGATGCAATACACTGAATCAATAACCAATACTACAGATATATTGATACAGATATCAAGAAGATGAAAAACAACAGAAAAGCAAAATCAACATCCATATCATGAAATGTTAACCACCAAGGACTTGGCCTCTTTTTCACTGAATGTCTGTGCTTCTTTTCTTCTATTCTTTATAATTCTGAACTGTTGGACAGTGAAGGTTGAGTTTTAACAGTTTTACCTAGACTTTGTAAACCCAATGCTTAAAACCTTCAGGGGCAGATTGAGGCTGTCTTCTGGGTCCTCCTGAAGACGGCCAGTTTTTCAAGTTTACATTGACGGGTATATCATTTTTGTCAGAAGACGGTCAAAACTGAAGATGGATCAACCAAGATAATTTGAAAGACTGTCAAAAAATATCTCTGGATCTGCCCCTGACCTTACAATCATATATTTGAGTATTTTTCACAAGTACTGCCTCAAATATTTACCAAATCTATATTGATACAGTGAAAAAGTGTGAGGGTGGGAGTGTGTATGACTATTTTTGTCTCCCATTTTTGTTGTTCATGTTACCAGCTGGAGTAAATACAGAAGATCCTGTTGTTCTATGATCATTGCTATTTGTGAAATTGATAACAACAGTGACCTCATCACCTATGCTATCAGTTATTATGTGTGGACCATCACCATTTATTGCGGATGCAGAAGAGGATACAGCTGTTGGAACGTCAGCGCTCTCATTTCCTCTCGTTTTCTTGCTGAGCGCATCATAACTGTGATCATTTTCACATTTTCTTTTTAATTTACTCCTCTGCTTTTCACCTCCCGCACCCTTCTTCTTGCCTGTGTTATAGCTTGACCCAGTATGTTCTTTCACCTGAAATATTTTCATTCCCTCAGCAGGGGCTTTTAGATCTTCTATTTTCACGTACAATCCTGAGTACACTGATACGACGTCTATAGTGTCGGAGTCACTGATCTGGTCTTTGTGTACATTGAGAATGTGCGACTTGAACTCCTTGCTGCTATTGCTACCGTAGGAGCAAAATCTGCATGGGTACACAAAACAATCTTTGTGTTTTTTAGACTTGAGAATGTGTTTCCTCACATTCTCCAAAGTGTTGCAGGAATATTCACAGTAGGGGCACTTGAAGGGCTTGGAGCCAATATGAATGCGCATGTGTCTCTTCATCTTGGTACAGTCTGTGCTCTTGTAAGGGCAGTAATCACAGCTGTAATTTCGCTCACCTGTGTGAGTCCTGCGATGGCGGGTTAGTGCTTGTTGACCCTTGCCTGCGTAGCCGCACAGATCGCACAAATATGGCCGCTCATTTGAGTGCACGCGCATGTGAAGCTTCAGGTCATTTTTGTATGCTACCTTTACTCTGCAATTTTCGTACGGACACTGAAAATTTTTCTGATGATTTTTCTGATGGAGGTTCAAAGATGACTGTGTCCAAAATTCAGCACCACACACATCGCAAACAAACTGTTTGACAGCATTTTTATCATGAGACAGCATGTGGACTTTGTAGCCATGGCTGGTGAAAAACGATTTCTTACACAGGTTGCATGTTCCTCGTGGTTCTTTGAGATGGACATGGTAGACATGGCGGCGTAGAGTGTCCACGTGAGAGAAGCAGGTGGAGCATTGTGTACACTTGAATGGAAGTTCGCCTAAAATCAAAAGTACAGAATAACTTCAATTTTTATTCTGAAAGAAACCTCCAAGCCAATGGCTATTTTAGATTTAACTTTGCTTTTTTTTTTAAAGGTAATTGTACATTATGCACCTGATAAAAAATATAACAGATGACATTCATGATAGGAAGCATTCCACTATTAAATGCGTAATGATAAAATGGTGTACAAATTTTCCAAACACGTAAAACAGAGTTCTGTGATTACCTGCCTAAAGATGGTTGAAAAGGTGATAAGGCAGCAAAGCTGTCAAATGTACAGACAAAAAAACAGAAAACAAAGATGCAAATAAGTGAAAAATTAAATTTTCACAAAAAACTGTTAAATTGCCAGAAAAATTTACCAAACAGACTGNAAAGGGACTAAATTTGAATTTAAAAATGGATTCATAAACCATTGGTAAGTATGGGGAAAATTGTTGTTTACTCCAGGAAAATTAATTTTTTGGCCAAAACGAAGAGTTATTATCCCTTTAAATCAAATCACTCAGAGAGAGGACTACACTCCCCATTAATGTTAACACACACATGCTATGTAATTAAATACAAAGCCCTTCCCCTACAAGTTGATAACTTTGTGTCCCCCACCCCCAGTTATAAAATATTTTGGAGTGGGGAAAGTAGATTTTCACACCTATTTACCAACCAGGGCAAATGCCTAAAAATGCACATATGTCAAACCCTGTTATATACAGGCTTATTTGTAATAAAAATTGGGCAACTGAGTTAACAATATGGGCTGGTACACCTTGATAGCTGGAAGCCCCACAGGACTACCAGGTTCTGATAGTTAACATGGGGCCCTGGGTTCATCATATAACTTTAGGGTAATAATTTTAACATATCGTGTACACTGGAAACTTTTTGATAAGCTGACCTGATGTAAAAAAATTTAGAAGTGTGTAAGTTCAGGGGAAAACTGACTTTGAACTTTTTTATTTTCAAAGGGAAGTCTACAAAACTGTAAAGAGAAGCAGGTGGGGCGACATGCTGCCCTTCCAGAGCCTGGAGGATGTGGAAAAGTCATTCACCAAGGCTGATGCCATCAAAGAGAAGATCATGAAGAGGAAAGAAGCCAAACTTAAAGCAGACGCAGAGAAGTCTGAACAACAACCAAAACTGAAGATGGCACTGCAATCAATGACAAGCTTGGGAAATGCAGATCCCAACTTTGATGAAGAGGAAGAAGGCAGAGATGGTGATATGCATTACCAAGAGGAAGAGGAAGAACAGATGGGCGAGCTTGATGATCCCCGTTTTGACGTGGAACCCTCAAGTGAACTGTGGGAAGAAAGGAGCACGTATGAAGCCAGAGGAAATGCCGTAGATCAAAGCCATGAGGATCAGATGGAGATATTTGAACAATGGGAAGAATACGAAAATTACAGATCAGAAGATGAGGAAGAAGGAATGCATGACAATGAGAAAGTAATGCTTTCCAATGTCAACAATCAAGACGAACTTACTCAAAGAGATGATCTTGGTCAAGCAATTATATTACTTGACGTGGGAGATTTTACTGATGAGATGACAGAAACCAAAGAAAGCACTGATGCTGATTCTGAGGAAAATTTAAAACAAAAGAGAACCCTGTATGGCACAGTATTCTTTAACAAGGACAAATGATGGCAGACAGCAATTCTGAAAAAAAGTTTGGCCAATGGGAAAGTTTTATTGTTCTGACATTCTTATAAAGTTCACAGGAAATGTTCAATATAGTGGACACCTGGGAGAAAACTGGTTTTAAAACCTGGTCCACTTCTTGGTTTTTAAAACTTGGTTTCATTTGGTGTGAGGCATTTGTTCTCTTGTTGGATCAATCTTAATATCATTTGAAACATTTACTGACAAAAGACAGGTATTTAAAAGCTTCAATTGTTAAGCTTTAAATAAGGTATTTAAACAAGGTTTAATTTTTTTCTCAGATACAGCAAATTTCATTTATCGATTTTTGATTTTTTTTTCATTTATTAAAAACCTTGTAGAAACATTGAAATTAGGCATAAATCATGTATGCACAAAAAGACAAATATTAGAATAAAATGAAGAAAAGGATAGAAAAGAGAGGGGAACAACTACATTTCTGCAAATTTTTGTATGATATTAGCTGTAAGAAACTGTTGTAAATAAAATATTCATCATCATTTCTTTGCCTATGTGGTTTGGGTTGATGTCCAATTAGCCAATCACCGTATAACAACTTCACCATTAATACTGTCATACATTTGTGCAAATGAAGTAATGAAGATTTAAAAAGTTTATTTTCTTTGGCACTTTGTATGTTCTCACATTTGAACAGAGAGGCTTGATTAATTGTCGAATTAACAAAAGATTGTTGTCCGGCACAGAAAACTTACGGTAATGACTCGATCATTTCGACCAGGAAAAAATTATCAATTTTTCAGTTACATAATTTTGGAATCATTAAAATCCATTTCTGTGTAGCATTTTACTTTTTAGTGCTTTCACTGTATAGAAAGGAACTATTAGCTTTAGGTAGTTTACTTTTCATTTGCATTGCTACCACCCAATAGGAATGTTCAAATTTTAAGAATTTATTAAGCTGATTACTAGATGCCTACTTAAAGAAGTATTTGCAACAGTTTTGCTTTTTGTATTGTTTTGGTGCACAACAAAAGAATTTTTCCAATTTTAAATTTGAGACCAACTTTGTTAAACAAATGATTGGGTAAAGTTTAAACATCAAACCAGAAAGTTTAACCCTCCTTACAAAAAAAGCATTATTTTTAAATAGTTGATTTTTCCCAACAGTAAACATCGTATGATACCACACAGAAATAATAATACCTATGATAAAAATTTCCTTTTTAATATTAGACAATGTGGTTTGTATAAATAACACAACCTTTCTGCCTGTGACAATCTTATGCTTATTACAGTCTTAATAAAGTCACTTTTTACATAAAATATAAACCAAGATAGATACCTTTGTTTGTTATAAAGATTCTAAAAATAAAAATTGTAGGAGATATCTACATGCTGTTAAGACATTCGGGGAAAATATGGACTGAAATAAACCATTAAATTTTACTGCATTTGCCACACTATTCCCCTCACTAATTTTAATTGTCATCTTCATTTACTGATTCAAAATGCAATTGAAAGCATTTTCTTATCCAACTGGGTTTTCTTGAATGTCAATTTAGTTACACTTACATAAACATCAGAAAATAATATTAAGAAATAGAAAACATCTACACTGAATCAAATGGGGGAAAGTATTAAATTTTCATAAACACATCTACACTGAATAAAATGGGGGAAAATACCCATTAAATTTTCATATACACATCTACACTGAATAAAATGGGGGGAAATACCCATTAAATTTTCATATAACATAAGAAATATGAAAAAGAGAAAATCTATTCAGATGCAATGCACTGAATCAATAACCAGTCCTACAGATATATTGATACAGATTTCAATAAGATGAAAAACAACAGAAAAGCAAAATCAACATCCCTATCATGAAATGTTAACCACCAAGGACTTGGCCTCTTTTTCACTGAATGTCTGTGATTCTTTTCTTCTATTCTTTATAATTCTTAACTGTTGGACAGTGAAGGTTAAGTTTTAACAGTTTTACCTAGACTTTGTAAACCCAATGCTTAAAACCTTCAGGGGCAGATTAAGGCTGTCTTCTGGGTCCTCCTGAAGACGGCCAGATTTTCAAGTTTACATTGACGGATATATCATTTTTGTCAGAAGACGGTCAAAATTGAAGATGGATCAACAAAGATAATTTGAAAGACTGTCAGAAAATATCTCTGGATCTGCCCCTGACCTTACATATATTTGAGTATTTTTCACAAGTACTGCCTCAAGGATTTACCAAATCTATATTGATACAGTGAAAAAGTGTGAGGGTGGGAGTGACCATAGCATTTCTATTTTTGTCTCCCATTTTTGTTGTTCGTGTTACCAGCTGGAGTAAATACAGAAGATCCTGTTGTTCTATGATCATTGCTATTTGTGAAATTGATAACAACAGTGACTTCATCACCTATGCTATCAGTTATTATGTGTGGACCATCAGCATTTATTGCCGATTCAGAAGTGGATACAGCTGTTGGAACGTCAGCGCTCTCATTTCCTCTTGTTTTCTTGCTGAGTGCATCATAGCTGTGATCATTTTCACATTTTCTTTTTAATTTACTCCTCTGCTTTTCACCTCCCGCACCCTTCTTCTTGCCTGTGTTATAGCTTGACCCAGTATGTTCTTTCACCTGAAATATTTTCATTCCCTCAGCAGGGGCTTTTAGATCTTCTATTTTCACGTACAATCCTGAGTAGACTGATACGACGTCTATAGTGCCAGAGTCACTGATCTGGTCTTTGTGTTCGCTGAGAATGTGTGACTTGAACTCCTTGCTGCTATTGCTACCGTAGGAGCAAAATCTGCATGGGTACACAAAACAATCTTTGTGTTTTTTAGATTTGAGAATGTGCTTCCTCACGTTCTCCAAAGTGTTGCAGGAATATTCACAGTAGGGGCACTTGAAGGGCTTGGAGCCAATATGAATGCGCATGTGTCTCTTCATCTTGGTACAGTCTGTGCTCTTGTAAGGGCAGTAATCGCAGCTGTAATTTCGCTCACCTGTGTGAGTCCTGCGATGGCGGGTTAGTGCTTGTTGACCCTTGCCTGCGTAGCCGCAGAGATCGCACAAATATGGCCGCTCATTTGAGTGCACGCGCATGTGAAGCTTCAGGTCATTTTTGTATGCTACCTTTACTCTGCAATTTTCGTACGGACACTGAAAATTTTTCTGATGATTTTTCTGATGGAGGTTCAAAGATGACTGTGTCCAAAATTCAGCACCACACACATCGCAAACAAATTGTTTGACAGCATTTTTATCATGAGACAGCATGTGGACTTTGTAGCCATGGCTGGTGAAAAACGATTTCTTACACAGGTTGCATGTTCCTCGTGGTTCTTTGAGATGGACATGGTAGACATGGCGGCGTAGAGTGTCCACGTGAGAGAAGCAGGTGGAGCATTGTGTACACTTGAACGGAAGTTCGCCTAAAATCAAAAATACAGAATAACTTCAATTTTTATTCCGAAAAAAAAACCTCCAAGCCATTGGCTATTTTAGATTTAACTTTGCTTTTTTTTTAAAGGTAATTGTATATTATGCACCTGATAAAAAATATAACAGATGACATTCATGATAGGAAGCATTCCACTATTAAATGCGTAAAGATAAAATGGTGTACAAATTTTCCAAACGCGTTAAAACAGAGTTCTGTGATTACCTGCCTAAAGATGGTTGAAAAGTTAAAATGACCTCAACTGGTCGAAATAGCTACCCCCCCCCCCCCCCCCATTTCTTTAATAGACAATCAGATATTGGTGCAATAAAATTTAACACTTTATGTGCAAAAAGGTGAAGAAGACAGAAGAAATGTCTCAGCTGCATTTATAAAACTAGGAAGGGGAAGTGTGCGTGCATGTGCGTGTGTGTGACTGTGTGTGTGTGTGCTTGTATATAAGTGCGTGTAGAGGACAGGGGAAGGCGAAGGGCTCCTGAACCACAGAAAATTTTACTACCTGTGTGTACTCTCAAATGGGACTCCATATATCTGGGTGCAACATGTTTCCCACAGTCTGGGCAAGGGACTTTGCTACGGGACTGCTGGATGCTACTCAGGAAATCTTTGTATTTCTCCTGAGTTTCATGTGCGCTGCCCATAAGGTCCATCCCACATGACTCTGCGTGGGCTGACACCAAGTGCTTCTGAAATGGAAAAAAAATACAGGGGTAAGCAGAAGGGTATTCACACAGACTTATAACACTTACAATGTATACTAATATTGAAAGTCTATGAAGAAATGAAGGGCAATGAAAGAAAGGAAATGTTTTATATTTTCCATTTTCTTAGCCCAAATAAAGCATTAAGCTTTTGTTACACTTCTATAAACTTCAATTATACCATAAGAAAAATTTTATAATTTTTTCGGCTCAAATTAAAAGCTTTCATTTAAGTTACCAGTTTCCATCATCATTACTGACTGGTCTCAATCATTGTTTTACAAAATGTGCTGCCCTCTTTTGGTATGAAAGAAAATTAAAATTACTGTGACCAAGACAAGCCTAAAATTGCCTGGCACTAGGTTTCAATTGAATTTAATTGAATTTAAATTCAATTCATTTCGGTTCTGGTACATAAATTATCATGACCGTGTACAATACAACATAATATAATAACAGCAATACAACTGGTGCATTACCATTCTCTAATTGGTGATTGCATTGCCAGTTTGTGACTGAACAAATATATATCTTCATATAATGAACAGATGTACTAGACAGATTACTAATAAAATATTCAAGCTCAGCAGTGAGATACAACTTCTTGGTGTGGTTATAAATTTACCATAAACACAAATCATGATTGAATTGAATTGAACTGTACACATAATGCTCTTGGGCAATGACCTAGGCAGGTACCTTATACGTCTTAGAGCTGTAGAATTTCCTCTTGCAAATGTCACAGGAAAAGACGTGTACATCAGCCTGCTCTGCTAGCTGCTCCTTCCTCCGATGCCCTGAAGTGTTGCAGTGGGCTTTCAACTTGTATTTATCGCAGAACGTGATCCCACACACTTTGCATTCTTGTACGGCATCAGCATGCGCTTGAATGAAGTGCTGTCGTAATTGAGCATGCACTGTCACAGTGTAGTCACATTGTCTACATTTATACAAACTCTTTTTTCCATTCTTTTTGGCCTTATCTCTGGACTCTGAAATACACACATGTATATTATATATAGATGAAAAAATATATTTGATTATTAATCAAATTCATAACAGATGGGAATGACTTTATTAATTATTCTCTGAAAGAGAAAGAAGGCCAAACCAATCCTAAATATGTATAAAGCGTAACTGTTGTTTAAAACATGTTGACCACTTTGGTTAAGAATATTCTTATACTGTATACTGAAACATTAATTACTAATAATTTAATTTAATACAATAAATTATATAAAGTCCATTCAGTTAATCTTTTTTAGATTTAACAATGCTCCCCTTGGTCTTACCTTGAATTCTGAGTTTTCATACAATTCAGAAAAAATCTTAAAAAGCAACCTTTCACAAAACTTGCCACCCACCTGGCTTTTTCTTTGGCTTGTTATTTTCTCCATTCTTCTGGTTACACATCTTTTGATGCTTGATGCTCATTTCATGGAGGAACAAGGTGTAGTGATCAAAGAAGGAAACCTGACAAATGTTACAGTGGAACGGCCTTTCCTTTGTGTGAATGCGCCGCACATGTATGTTCAGTGCGTAGTTCGAGATGCACGTTATCCCGCACTGTGCACACACTGGGGTATGCCTTTCCTTGGGAGGATTAGTGTGCTTCGTATTCAAGTGTTTCTCCAGCTGGCTGGCCGAATGGACCTTCTTGCCACATATTTTACAGTTTATCAGAAATCTGGACTCTTTAATGACACAGACACGGTCAGTGCTCTTCAGAGCTTTCAGATGCTCCGCCAGCTCCATGTGCTTCAACATAGTCTCATTGGTTTCACATGTAAACTTACAAATACCACACATCATTGGACCAATCAAATCCCAGGTTTTTGTCACATGATCAGCCGTTGCCATGTGGATCTTGAGATCACTGTGAGAGTTGCAGAAAAATGAGCAAATCTGGCACTGGTATGGGCTGAGGCGCAGCATGAGCGCCTGGTAGCGCACGATCAAGTTCAACTCCTCGGGATGACCTTTGGCCTTCTTACAGTGCAGACCCGTCAGCAGGTGTCTGGCCATGTTGTACTTATTGTGAAACACTCGGTCACAGGGCCTACAGATGATCTTCACATCTTCCTTTTCCTCGGTTTCTTTTGGGCCACTTCTTCTCTTGTGTAAGCCAGATTCCAAATGGTAAGCATAGGTGTATTTAGAATTAAATGTTCTGCCACAGGGGACACAGGAGTACACAAAATCAGGACCACACTTGGTGTCATGATCGTTATCTTCATCTTCATTAGCATCGCCCTGCCCAATCGCATTCTCCCATTCATGACTTTCATTCACCTTGTCGTTCACATCTGGGTCACATGTTCCGCCATAATAATCCTCGGTGTCTGTCTCCGAGGGTTCTCTTCCACCCTCATCACTACCTTCTTCCTCCTCACAGGAACAAGTTTCCTCGCGGTTCTTCCTCCTGTTGTGTTTGTCCGATGGTCCCCGAGTGGTGTCTCCTAGTTCATTTGCCTTGTTGTTGGTTCCACCTTCATTTGCACTTGTTTTGTGGCTGTGGGGTTCAGTGGAGTCCTTAGAGACAGAGGAAACTTTAACACACAACTTATGACTGTTGCTTTCACAGTGGTAAGCGTAGGTATACTTATTGATGAATGATTTCTGACATGGCTGGCAATAATATCTTCTATCCACACTATCTTGTATCTCATTTCCCCTCCCATGTTTGATCCCTGAGGTTCCTATACCATTTGTGTCACCTTCAACTACCCTGTCACTGCTATCTTCGACATTTTTTCTAAAAGAGTTGATATTCTCTTCTACATCACCTTCCCTGTAGTCAGAAAATGTTTTCTCATTGGTGTCACCATGCTGCGAAGCAATCTTAACATTCAGCTTATGGTTCTTGCTATCAAAATGGTAAGCGTAAGTATACTTAGTCCTGAATGATTTTCGACATTGCTGGCAATAATATTTTCCGTCCAAACTATCTGGTATTTTGCCTTTCTTCTTATGTTTTTTCCTTTCAATTTCCAGTCTAACAGAGTTAACATTCTTCTCTCTATCATCTTCCCCAAAATCCGAAAAAGAATTATCCCCATCCATCCACTCATCCAAGCTGCATGGCTCCTCTTGTTGACTAGAGTTAACAGCTCCATCTTCTGGCTGCTGGTCGAGATTCGTATTGCCATCATGGATACCCAAGGGAGCACCAGGTTGTGCTGTACTGGTGGCCTTCTCGCCCACTGTTCCTACTGGCATCCATTTCCCTCCAGTGTGGCAAGGTGGAGGGGATGAAGAATCTAAAAAATAATTTGAAAAATAAAAAGACAAATATATAAATTATGATGATGAAATAACATAAAACAGATATCGGTTTATCTCTAATCATCAAAAGGTTGAAGGTGATTTTCTAATTAGTTATGTATCATAACCCATGTTTGATTTTCACACTTTGCAAGATTTATTGCATGCCTTTCTATTGTCTTAGAGCACATTCAGAACAGCAGACTAACAGATCTGTGGATCAAATATGGCTGACCCACTTGAATGCTTGCTGCATAATCCCCGCGGGGAATCTATTCAGTGTCTAATCGGGGAATTAACTGGCAAGCTTTTTAGTGGGTTGCCATATTTGATCCGCGGATTTGTTTGCGCTCTTATTGGTCCTTTTCACATCGAGGAACATACTAAGCAATACAAGCTAGTCTGTGCTAGTTTGCTTTGCAAATACGATTTATTATTTAATTAATATCTTGATTCTTCCATAAGAGTCCTCTTAACATAGCTGACATGGTCAATTAATTAACTTAAGTGAATGACCAGAAGTGAACTTTTAGAGAACTTGTAAAAAGTAGTAAAAACTCTTGACACTTCTTCACATGTTAGGACCTCTCTAAGCACTACTAGACTGTTTCACTAAATTTACTGCATGATGTGAAAATAGCCCCATCCTCCATTGACATCATATTTCATTATCTGTTCATCTTTTTAATGAACTCTATGACACAATTACTCTAAAATAACAAATAATTCATCTGAAATCAAATCTCCATCAAAACATTTTATGATACCAGCCCATGGCTATTAGGAGAAAACAATAACCAGCAAAGTACAGAAGACAATTGATATTTACGTTCATCAAAATTCCACTTATCATTAATTGAACTTTAAGCCCAGAATCCAAACATAACATGGGAGTATTAATTGCCTTTTACTCTCAACCCATAATTTGTTCCCGCAGTGACTCAACAACATGTCCCTTCCATTATAATTAACAACAACATAAAATGTTCCGCCACAACTCTTCAAATCGGTAATCAATCTGACGTAATCTATGTCCTCCCCGTTCTTCATAGGCTGGCTACACATAACACTCAACTGGATCAATCAAAATGACATCAGCACTGTGGATTCTACTCAAAGTTCATTACAGCAGCATTGGACTTGTTGTGAAGAGAGACTAGCACATCTCATGTAGTCGTATTAATAACAATTAAAACTATTAGGCCAGTGCATATATACATCTTTCAGATCGACCTGCTCAACTCGAGAGTGAACGCGGCCCTAATCCACATTGGCTGGTTCTAGGAAATAGTAGGCGTAGCTAATGTTGGATGTCTGTTAATGTCCTGGTCTTTGGATGGAGATCATAGATCACTTTTGTATTAGTGCACTTAACCACAGCCTCCAGCAGCCAGTAATGAGAAATAATGCACGACAGCAAACATTAAAGCCATGATGTATTGGTTTCATCAACTAATGCCACATCTCAGTATGGACAGTGCATTAAATTTTCGAGAGGAAATTTGAAGATTTTTTTATTCTTTACTTCGTCTTTTTTTCTTCATCTTCTTCTTTTTGGTAATCTGGTTGACCCACTGGTATTTATTATTATTATTATTTTATTTTTTTTTTGCACATGTTCCATTCAGTCCCCCCCCCCCCCCTACACATTCCGGTCATCAATCAGATTATATGACAGAGGAGGTCAGTGACCAGAAATTACACAGAGCAAGTACTTTATTCTTCAACTATCTTACGAGGGCAAGATCAGTTAAATGTGCAACGTCCATCCATTTTACTGTATTATACCAAAGAAGAATATCAACTTTTTAAACACCTTTATCTGTAATTTATCGAAATATTTTATGTCTACCTTCCAGAACACTTGCAAAGAAATACCTCTAAAATTGTAAAAATATGCTTAATTGNACAAAAAAAACCCCAACTGGGCAAAAATGCCCCCCCCCCCCCCCCCCATTTCTTTAATAGACAATCAGATATTGGTGCAATAAAATTTAGCACTTTATGGGCAAAAAGGTGAAGAAGACTGCTTGCAGTGCACGAAAAATGTCTCAGCTGCATTTATAAAACTAGGACGGGGAAGTGTGTGTGTGCGTGCATGTGCGTGCGTGTGTGTGTGTGCTTGTATATAAGTGTGTGTAGAGGACAGGGGAAGACGAAGGGGTCCTGAACCGCAGAAAATTCTAATACCTGTGTGTACTCTCAAATGAGACTCCATATACCGGGGTGCAACATGTTTCCCACAGTCTGGGCAAGGAACTTTGCTACGGGACTGCTGGATGCTACTCAGGAAATCTTTGTATTTCTCCTGAGTTTCATGTGCGCTGCCCATAAGGTCCATCCCACATGACTCTGCGTGGGCTGACACCAAGTGCTTCTGAAATGGAAAAAAATACAGGGGTAAGCAGAAGGGTATTTACACAGACTTATAACACTTACAATGTATACTAATATTGAAAGTCTATGAAGAAATGAAGGACAATGAAAGAAAGGAAATGTTTTATATTTTCCATTTTCTTAGCCAAAATAAAGCATTAAGCTTTTGTTACACTTCTATAAGTATAAACTTCAGTTATAAAAATTTTATAATTTTTTCAGCTCAAATTAAAAGCTTTCATTTAAGTTACCAGTTTCTATCATCATTACTGACTGGTCTCAATCATTGTTTTACAAAATGTGCTGCCCTCTTTTGGTATGAAAGAAAATTAAAATTACTGTGACCAAGACAAGCCTAAAATTGCCTGGCACTAGGTTTCAATTGCATTTAATTGAATTTAAATTCAATTCATAAATTATCATGACTGTGTACAATATAATATAATATAATAACAACAATACAACTGGTGCATTACCATTCTCTAATTGGTGATTGCATTGCCAGTTTGTGACTGAACAAATATATATCTTCATATAATGAACAGATGTACTAGTTAGATTACTAATAAAATATTCAAGCTCAGCAGTGAGATACAACTTCTTGGTGTGGTTATAAATTTACCATAAACACAAATCATGATCGAATTGAATTGAACTGAACACATAATGCTCTTGGGCAATGACCTAGGCAGGTACCTTATACGTCTTAGAGCTGTAGAATTTCCTCTTGCAAATGTCACAGGAAAAGACGTGTACATCAGCCTGCTCTGCTAGCTGCTCCTTCCTCCGATGCCCTGAAGTGTTGCAGTGGGCTTTCAACTTGTATTTATCGCAGAACGTGATCCCACACACTTTGCATTCTTGTACGGCATCAGCATGCGCTTGAATGAAGTGCTGTCGTAATTGAGCATGCACTGTCACAGTGTAGTCACATTGTCTACATTTGTACAAACTCTTTTTTCCATTCTTTTTGGCCTTATCTCTGGACTCTGAAATACACACATGTATATTATATATAGATGAAAAAATATATTTGATTATTAATCAAATTCATTACAGATGGGAATGCCTTTATTAATTATTCTCTGAAAGAGAAAGAAGGCCAAACCAATCCTAAATATGTATAAAGCATAACTGTTGTTTAAAACATGTTGACCACTTTGGTTAAGAATATTCTTATACTGTATACTGAAACATTAATTACTAATAATTTAATTTAATACAATAAATTATAAAAAATTCATTCAGTTATTTATTTTTTTTTTAAAGATTTAACCATGCTCTCCTTGGTCTTACTTTGAATTCTGAGTTTTCATACAATTCAGAAAACTCTTAAAAAGCAACCTTTCACAAATTTTGCCACCCACCTAACTTTTTCTTTGGCTTGTTATTTTCTCCATTCTTTTGGTTACACATCTTTTGATGCTTGATGCTCATTTCATGGAGAAACAAGGTGTAGTGATCAAAGAAGGAAACCTGACAAATGTTACAATGGAACGGCCTTTCCTTTGTGTGAATGCGCCGCACATGTATGTTCAGTGCATAATTCGAGATGCACGTTATCCCGCACTGTGCACACACTGGGGTATGCTTTTCCTTGGGAGGATTAGTGTGCTTCGTATTCAAGTGTTTCTCCAACTGGCTGGCCGAATGGACCTTCTTGCCACATATTTTACAGTTTATCAGAAATCTGGACTCTTTAATGACACAGACACGGTCAGTGCTCTTCAGAGCTTTCAGATGCTCCGCCAGCTCCATGTGCTTCAACATAGTCTCATTGGTTTCACACGTGAACTTACAAATACCACACATCATTGGACCAATCAAATCCCAGGTTTTTGTCACATGATCAGCCGTTGCCATGTGGATCTTGAGATCACTGTGAGAGTTGCAGAAAAACAAGCATATCTGGCACTGGTATGGACTGAGGCGCAGCATGAGCGCCTGGTAGCGCACGATCAAGTTCAACTCCTCGGGATGACCTTTGGCCTTCTTACAGTGCAGACCCGTCAGCAGGTGTCTGGCCATGTTGTACTTATTGTGAAACACTCGGTCACAGGGCCTACAGATGATCTTCACATCTTCCTTTTCCTCGGGTTCTTTTGGTCCACTTCTTCTCTTGTGTAAGCCAGATTCCAAATGGTAAGCATAGGTGTATTTAGAATTAAATGTTCTGCCACAGGGGACACAGGAATACACAAAATCAGGACCACACTTGGTATCATGATCGTTATCTTCATCTTCGTTAGCATCGCCCTGCCCAATCGCATTCTCCCATTCATGACTTTCATTCACCTTGTTGTTCACATCTGGGTCACATGTTCCGCTATAATAATCTTCGGTGTCTGCCTCCGAGGGTTCTCTTCCACCCTCAACACTACCTTCTTCCTCCTCACAGGAACAAGTTTCCTCGCGGGTTTTCCTCCTGTTGTGTATGTCCGATGGTCCCTGAGTGGTGTCTCCTTGTTCATTTGCCTTGTTGTTGGTTCCACCTTCATTTGCACTTGTTTTGTGGCTGAAGGGTTCAGTGGAGTCCTTAGAGACGGAGGCAACTTTAACACACAACTTATGGCTGTTGCTTTCACAATGGTAAGCGTGGGTATACTTATTGATGAATGATTTCTGACATGGCTGGCAATAATATCTTCCATCCACACTATCTTGTATCTCATTTCCACTCCCATGTTTTATTCCTGCAGTTCCTGTGCCACTTCTGTCACTTTCAACTACCCTGTCACTGCTATCTTCAACGTTTTTTCTAAAAGAGTAGTCAGAAAATGTTTTCTCATTGGTGTCACCATGCTGTGAAGCAATCTTAACATTCAGCTTATGGTTCTTGCTATCAAAATGGTAAGCATAAGTATACTTAGTCCTGAATGATTTTTGACATGGCTGGCAATAATATTTCCCGTCCAAACTATCTGCTATTTTGACTTTCTTCTTATGTTTTTTCCCTTCAGTTTCCAGTCGAACAGAGTTAATACTCTTCTCTCTATCATCTTCCCCAAAGTCAGAAAAAGAATTATCCCCATCCATCCACTCATCCAAGCTGCATGGCTCCTCTCGTTGACTAGAGTTAACAGCGCCATCTTCTGGCTGCTGGTCGAGATTCGTATTGCCATCATGGATACCCAGTGGAGCACCAGGTTGTGCTGTATTGGTGGACTTCTCGCCCACTGTTTCTACTGGCATCCATTTCCCTCCAGTGTGGCAAGGTGGAGGGGATGAAGAATCTAAAAAATAATTTGAAAAGTAAAAAGACAAATATATAAATTATGATGATGAAATAACATAAAACAGATATCTTTTTATCTCTAATCATCAAAAGGTTGAAGGTGATTTTCTTAGTTATCATTTAAGTTTTGTCACATAACCCATGATTGATTTTCACACTTTGCAAGATTTATTGCATGCCTTTCTATTGTCTTAGAGCGCATTCAAAACAGCAGACTAACAGATCTGTGGATCAAACATGGCCCACCCACTTGAATGCTTGTTGCTTAATCCCTGCAGGGAATCTATTCAGTGTCTAATTGGGAATTAAATGGCAAGCTTTTTTTAGTGGGTCACCATATTTCATCCACAGATTTGTTAGTCCAGTGTTCTGAAAGCTTTTCACATCGATTGGCATACTAAGCAATACAGGCCAGTCTGTACCAGTATGCTTTGCAAATTTATACGATAATTTAATATCCTGGTTCTTACATAAGAGAGTCTTCTTAACATAGCTGACATGGTCAATTAATTAACTTAAGTGAATGACCAGAAGTGAACTTTTAGAGAACTTGTAAAAAGGAGTAAAAACTCTTGACACTTCTTTACATGTTAGGACCTCTCTAAGCACTACGAGACTGTTTCACTAAATTTACTGCATGATGTGAAAAGAGCCCTGTCCTCCATTAACATCATATGGCATTATCTGTTCATCTTTTTAATGAACTCTATGACACAATTACTCTAAAATAACAAATAATTCATCCGAAATCAAATCTCCATCAAAACATTTTATGATACCAGCCCATGGCTATTAGGAGAAAACAATAACCAGTGAAATACAGAAGACAATTGATATTTACGTTCATCAAAATTCCACTTATCATTAATTGAACTTTAAGCCCAGAATCCAAACATAACATGGGAGTATTAATTGCCTTTTTCTCTCAACCCATAATTTGTTCCGCAGTGACTCAACAACATGTCCCTTCCATTATAATTAACAACAACATAAAATGTTCCGCCACAACTCTTCAAATCGGTAATCAATCTGACGTAATCTATGTCCTCGCCGTTCTTCATAGGCTGGCTACACATTACACTCACTTGGATCAATCAAAATGACATCAGCACTGTGGATTCTACTCAAAGTTCATTACAGCAGCATTGGACTTGTTGTGAAGAGAGACTAGCACATCTCACGTAGCCGTATTAATAACAATTAAAACTATTAGGCCAGTGCATACATCTTTCAGATCGACCTGCTCAACTCGAGAGTGAACGCGGCCCTAATCCACATTGGCTGGTTCTAGGAAATAGTAGGCGTAGCTAATGTTGGATGTCTGTTAATGTCCTGGTCTTTGGATGGAGATCATAGATCACTTTTGTATTAGTGCACTTAACCACAGCCTCCAGCAGCCAGTAATGAGAAATAATGCACGACAGCAAACATTAAAGCCATGATGAATTGGCTTCATCAACTAATGCCACATCCCAGTATGGACAATGCATTAAATTTTCGAGAGGAAATTTGAAGATTTTTTTATTCTTTTTTTCTTCCTCTTTTCTTCCTCTTCTTCTTTTTGATAATCTGGTTGACCCACTGGTATTCTTTTTATTATTATTTTTTGCACATGTTCCATTCAGTCCCCCCCCTACACATTCCGGTCATCAATCAGATTATATGACAGAGGAGGTCAGTGACCAGAAATTACACAGAGCAAGTACTTTATTCTTCAACTATCTTACGAGGGCAAGATCAGTTAAATGTGCAACGTCCATCCATTTTACTGTATTATACCAAAGAAGAATATCAACTTTTTAAACACCTTTGTCTGTAATTTATCGAAATATTTTATGTCTACCTTCCAGAACACTTGCAAAGAAATGCCTCTAAATTGTAAAAATATTTGAAATAATAACTGACTGGCTCCAAAATATACTTTTGTGACATTTTTTTAAATGCTCCTTTCAAACAGATGGGTACAGTAACTGTTTTCAGCATTTGCTAAAAAGTATCCGATGCCAGTTATATTATCTTTGAAGCACTTCTAGGAGGCAGGTATGGCATTCTTGAATCATTTTATCCCAACATTTGGGCACCATGTTTAAGATATGATAAATTATTTTTCCTAATCCACTATATAACCTTTGGTCACTTTTGAGATGAAGTCTATGTGCTCAACAAGGCCAAGCAATAAACATCCAATTTTTTGTGCGAATCGACTTGTGAAAACAATAAAAAAACCTGTAGTGTAATTATATTTTAGGATCTCTCAAACTGTACCATTGCGGCCTCTATCACTAAAGAAATAATAGTTTGGACCTGAAACCATACAGTCCAACAAACAGTTTTACATTTTCTCATGAAATTCAATTCACTGTGTTTTAATTAGTTGCCAAGTTGTGTTATATTCACATTACATTTACATTATTCTAGTGAAATGGAAAATTTGGGGGCAGATTTAAGAAAAGTTTAAATCAGAGACATCTTGGGTTATGATAGCTTTGGATAGGATAGTGCCTTACAATTGAATACACCTGTAAGTACCAATATTGATACATGCCCAGCATGTCACTAGCCAGGTCACAATCAGGAGCGGATTCAGAGATATTTTTTGACAGTCTTCCAAATTATCTTTGTTGATCTGTTCTTCAATTTTTGACCGTCTTCCGACAGAAAAAAAAAGACACCCATCAATATAAACTTGAAAATCTGACCGTCTTCCGGAAGACCCAGAAGACGCCCTAAATCCGCCCCTGACAATGCTGCAGATCACAACTGAAGAACGGTAATGTTTTTTTAGGCAGACTTTTTTTTACAAGCAGGGGGCTTGGAGCAAGTGGCCCATGTCTCGGACAAATCTCCAACTCATATTTTACAGAGGTTCACATTAAGCAAATTCCCATGGTATTACTGGAAATACCTATTATATATGGTAAGTTAGACACATTGTACTTTAACTATGATTCTACATTTGGTTAAACAGAAATCAAATGTCATACGAGGTCATTAACCAAGATTTAATCTTCTTTCTCAGATCAAAAGTATGTATCATCATTACTAAGATGGGTCCAGATACTGTCATTTTACATAACAAGATCAAAGTATATTGTCTTGGTGTTATGTGCACTGGCCTTCAACTTACTGATAAGTGTATTATTGTCGTAAACACTTGCTTTGAAAAAAATCAGAAGAAATATTAATAAAAAGACCCTATTCCGAAAAGCACCAAATTTGAACTCTTAGCATGGTGTGGAATTCATAGAGTGCACAGAATTTTTACTATTAGATAATCATTTCAATGTTATTCTGACCCTTGCAAACATGAACTAAATTCAAAACAGTAAAAAAAAAAAATCTAATAATTTCTGCATTTCACTAACATTTATTTAAATAAAAATTTCTTTTCGAGAAGTGTCTATTATACTTGCACCCAGAATTACTTTGTTTTTATGTCTATATTCCAGATGCAAGGTAGGTGTCTGACGTCTTCCTCATATACTAAAATACAACATACTTCTGCAATTATTTAAGAATAAATACCCTTAAAGGATTTTTTAGTTTTTAATAATCTTTCCTGCATCTGAAAAGAAACCAACCTTTCCAGTGTTATTCAAGAGACAACACCTTCCAGGAAAATGAAAGAAACATTCTTCCTAAAAATCAAAAGAAACAAAATCTCCAAGAACATAACACATACAAAACCTATGGTAATGACTCGATCATTTCAATAGGCAAAAATTATGAAACTTTCAGATTTGCGATTTTATAATTTACTAGTACAAAATTATATTTTAATTGAGTATTTGTGGTGCTTTTACTGCATAGAATAGAACTATAGAGTGACCTGCTTTTCAATTTTGCTGCTACCAATCAATAGCAATTTTCTGATGTTTAGAATTATAACCAAATAATACAGTATCAGTAAAATTCACAATTTCCCCCCATTGAAAAGATCGAGTAATTACCATACTTCCTAAATCATAAAAATAAGAAAATATACTTAAAAGGATAATAACTCTTCGTTTTGGCCAAAAAATTAATTTTCCTGGAGTAAACAACAATTTTCCCATACTTACCAATGGTTAATGAATCCATTTTTAAATTCAAAGTTAGTCCCTGGTTTTTTTCTAAAAAGTTTGGTTTTTTGTTAAAATCTCTTAAGTAAGAGATTATAACAGAGTACAGCCATCAATGGAGGTCACATGGTCTGAAGACAAGCTCAGATATCAGAATAATAGCTATAACTGCTGTTTTTGTCGTAAAACAGAATAGATTTTATTTCTATGAGTTATTCACAATGCTTTTATTGTGAAATATAGACCTCATACAAAGAGTTATTATCCCTTTAAAAATAAATAACGAAGACATTGCAGCATGATGTACCTGAAGGTTTCCACTTTCCACCACCTTCTGCCACTGTATTTGGTATGGTTTTACCACCTCCCTGGCTCCTAGTCTGCTGGGTATCAGGTTTCCATTTGCCCCCTGTGTGGCCTCTGGGTGGTCGCGAACCAGGTTTCCATTTGCCCCCTGTGTGGCCTCTAGGCGGTCGAGAACCAGGTTCCCATTTGCCCCCTGTGTGGCCTCTGGGTGGTCGCGAACCAGGTTCCCACTTGCCCCCTGTGTGGCCTCTGGGCGGTCGAGAACCAGGTTTCCATTTGCCCCCTGTGTGGCCTCTGGGAGGTCGAGAACCAGGTTCCCATTTTCCCCCTGTGTGGCCTCTAGGTGGTCGAGAACCAGGTTTCCAGGTTTCATCTTCACTTTCATCCTCCTCCTCTTCACCACTTAGTTCTTCTGACTCTTCATCATACTCTTCATTCTCCGAATCGCTGCAGAATCCCAAATTTTCTAGTAAGTTGGATATTGGTAAACTCTTGTCTTTTTCATTCTCAGCAGGCGTGTAACTGACGACATCTTTAGTTTGTACACTTTTTCCAGTGGTCCTGGGCTTGACTTGCAAATTTAAAGAAGAAAAGAAATCCTCCGGACGTTTCACATCTTGGTCCTTCTCTTCAAGGGGAATATTTGAGTCTTGGGCTTTTCCAGGTTGATCGGACGGTGGACTCAAAACAGGAAGCGAAAAGCCATTACTTGCATCACCGACATCCAGAGAAAGGTTGGACTGAGTATAGATAGGGCTGCAAGACGGTTCTCCACCAAAATTCCTCACAGAGCTGTTCGATGAAGTTTGAGCGCTGAAAGTGGTTACGGCATTGGCAAAATCGAACAGAAAGTCCGTAGTGACAGGTGTCACCTCCGTACATGTCAAGTTATCCTTATCAGATATTGTAGCTGTCCCCTCTGTGGTGACAAAGCTTCTCCTTTCCTGCACAGGGTCTGTGCTTGAAAAATTATTACTCAGCGCAACAGTATCTGTGCACGTATAGTTACTGTATATGTTTATGTGTGTTGTATTGTTTATATTACTAGCTGCGGCAGTTTCATGTGGCAAGCTCCTAGAGACAGTTGTCGCCCTGGCAGGACTAGGTTTCTTTGCAGGACACAAGCTTTTCTTATGGGTGATGTAGTTCATGAGACCCACAATGGTGGTATTGCAATTCAGGCAGATGTGAGGGTCGTTGTCCTCCTCCAGGTCCATCATTTTTGGAGGCTGCTTTATTAGGCTGCCTAATCTGTAATGATAAACACATTGGTGTATGGTATATGGAAAATTTAACCTCATCTAGATAGATGGATTTAAGTAAAATTTGACTAAACCAGATTGAAATTTTAATATAAGAATGAAGTTTGAATTTGGGTTGAAATTCAATAAAATATTCACCACTTTAATAACCTATTTTCTTTCTTTTTTTTCACATTTGTTTTTGCTTAGCTACCACAAACACAGGCTCAATAATTTTTTTCATTTATAATCTCCTTTCTTCCTCAATATTACTTGTAATTAAATTGCATTTAAGACATTTACCTATTTTCTAAAGCGATTATTTTTGTGATCATAAAAGTAGTACACTGTCTCCGAATAGTGCAACAATGAAAGCATCAACCTGTTTTTCTTTTTTTTTTCACCAATTTTCAGGGCAAATGAAGAGAGTAATGTGAAATGACATGAAGAGCAATAATTCAACTACTGTCACAGACATGAAAATTTGTCATATATGTCCTTCGCATTTATTTCGTAAATTCATGGGCAATTATTTCATCTTCTGAATGGTGGTACATCAATCTTGCACTGACATCTATCTTTCATTCCCTCTTATTTATTCTACACTCGTGTCAATGAAAATCCTGCTAGTCATCAATTTTGATATTCAACAGGAAGCCACTGCTGATACAAAAGTAGTTAAGAACCTTTTTTGAATTCTTTGAATAATAACACTGCTTCAAAAATCTAATATCTGGCTTCCAGGCATCAAGTTCTATATATCTGCATCATTTTTTATACCACTTCTTTTGTAGAAGATAACTTAGGTATTTCACATTGATTTACACTTTAGAGTCCTGAAAATGCCAGGATTGCCAAATAAAAGTCAATAAACCGATGTATTAGGTAATGTTCCCAAACAAGCCACCCTGTCCACACTCATATATTGTCAGAGGCCATCTATCTCACTTAAGGCATTCATACCAAACAAGATAAAATAAGCATTTCTTTGTCCTTATAATTTTCTGTGGGGAGCTTTGGAAAATTGTGAATATAGCCAAATTCAGGCGATTTGCTGATAACTTCACTTTTATGGGCGCTGGCATGCTTCAAGTCACAAATTATCTCTTTCAAACTTAGAGGACCACACTAGCTGAGATCTCGACTTAAAAGGGCACTTTACTGTTTAATAGTACTAGTAGCAGTATTAGTGATTATAGTACTATTGCACTCGGCAAGCGTCGGATTTCAGCCGTGAATCAACTCACGCACACCGATTGTTCTACATGCACATCAATGGATTGGACGTTTTAATTTGCAAGTATTTTTTCGACATGTTTACATATTGTTCGTGAAACTGAATAGCTTACGCAAATTTTAATTGTAATGTTATGTTGACAAACCGATCGCTTCAGCCAAAAGACCGGATATGTTCTTCTTTGATGTGAGTACTGAGCATGCTCTGAGCAATTATTGGACATTCCCCCACAATTCCTCGCGTGAACTACATTTCCGGTTTACATTAGCAGGTCAATAGTGGCTCACGTTGAACCTGCACGGTCGTCTGAATTTGTGCGCTAAATTCGAAGTCGAGGTGTGCACAGATGAAAAGGAACGACAGCAGATACTATAACAATGCCTAGACGGAAGCAGGAGTGCCCCAAACGCCATAACTGTGAGTATGAACGATTGAAAACCGGCGTGACTTGAAAAGTCGTCTGTTTCATTTCACGTCAGGCACCTGAATGAATTTGTTTACATTTCCTTTGTGTATCGTTATTTTACTGACAGTTCTCATTTTAAATCATCAACATTCAGTGGTGAGAAAAACTCGAAAATGCAAGATGGGCGAGGCCAGTTTATTCAACCATTTTCCTTCCAGAAGGCTCCGGTTATTTTTTATTACACCATCTGTCATAGGTAGACACCTTGTCTCGCATTCATCAAGTCTGGCCATTACTCACTGTCAATCATCTGTCATAAACCCTTTGTACGAAGCTGCCGGCTCATTCTCAGTGCTAATCAATCACGGTCCTTAGCTTTTGTGTAAGTGTGTTTGCTCAGTGAAGCAAACAGAAAAAGTAAGGAGTAGGCACGCATTGTAGATCAAATATTGCAGACCGCCGTCTTTTTCAACTAGCGAGCTGTTTTTCAACCATTTGATTGATTGCTCCACCTGATGATAGTGATTGTTTTTGTGTTGCTGTGAAGTGCAGGGTTGTGTTACTATGGCATTGTATTTTATCATCTGGAGTGGGTTTATGAAATGTGACAGCATTCCGCTTTGAAGGTAATCTGGGTTGCCTGGATGATAGAATGTCGGAGCCTGGCTGAAATTACTGCGTGTGATTGATAGAACTTGTTATCAGTCATATGGTGGGAAATAATGCCATTTATTATGCAGACCTGTCAGTTTTCAGTCACATAAATAAGGGCTAATGAGTAGGGGCTTAGAAAACAGTCTGCCTGGGTTTGTACACAAAAGACTTGTGTCGATCAGATTACAGAAAGTGATGGAAAGGGGCGACACACAGGAACCTCTTGCAATTCTCCGCCGATTCTTAGCCGCATGTACAATAACAGTCTGTCAGCTGTCATAAGCTTCAGGGGGAAAACAATGCGCTGTAAACTGGGGTAACACTCCGTGGAACATTGAAGCAAATGGAGTTAATCACTGTCGTGTGTGATTATGTGACAACTCCACTTGGATAGACGAGAAAAGAATTGTTCACCAGGGTGCCACTGAGTTGCCATAGTTACCAATTACAATATGAACATGTTACGGCATAGCCAGAGCAAAAGTAATTTCTATCACTGTAATTTCTACCTCATCTAATCTAAACAATGTCCCTTACATCAACATGGGAAAGAAAGAGGAGGGTTATTTAAAATGTTCAAGAGTGTGGGTTCATTTTTAGTTAAAACAGTTGTACCAGATCAGATAGAACTCCTTTTTCCTTCCAAATGGTCTACCAGATAAGTTGATAAACCATACCAGCAATAAATCAGAATGTGGAGAATTGTCAATATGACTTGTGCAGTATATTAATATAATGTCAAGTTTGATGTGCATAATGTTTACTGATGCATTGACCTAGATAAAGCCAATCTGTAGCATATGTCATTAATGGCACTAATCAATCATCACTTACCTGTCGCAGGTATACCAGCACAGTCGGATTATCCAGAGGAAGGGCAGGATTATGCTGAGTTGGGGCCAAGTAATTGGTTGTAGTTAAATTTGGATGGATTACAGGCTTACTTAATAATGCCAGCTCTAGGATTTTTGAAAGTTTTTACTGTGGCATTAAAAAAAGGTGCTCTGGACATATTGAGGTGATATTAGCAGTGGTGAATATAAAATTTCCATTAATCCTATTGTTTCAGAAATAAAATTCATCCAATATCAGATTTTAGACTTATCGACGTGATTTTGATTAATTGTGGATAGTTAGCCTGATATTTAGCCAGATATTAACTCGGAGATGCGGAATCACACACAGCATGACTGTTAATTTTATACCATATTGTGTCTGGGTTATCAGTCGTGTAATTAAAGGTATGTTTGTGCTGTATTAAATGATGACAGCTTGCACACAGGTGGTGGGACATGTTTTTATGAACAATGTCGGCATTTCCTGTCCCGTAAATGTGAATAATTCAGTAATAATTGGTTTCAGATTGAAGATGATTATTAGACACAGGTTGCTAGTTCCACTTTTTTCTTTCATGGATAAGATGGGAAAAGTACTTTTTCATGATTTAAATATTAAATTCACTATAGTATAACAAAAAAGTGTTCTCACTATTAACTATCAATGAATTATATGGCGACCATTTAAGATATAACATAATCAATTTGTTTTTAAAACCACCCCGACACAACAATCAAAACTGTAGGTGGATCAACTCATTTTGAGGAACTGTTTTGAAAAGATGTTTTTCCCATTAATTATGAACCCATACAATCACTACTGCATGACAGCATCCTCTACTATAATGTTGTTTGAGCCAAACGGCTTAATAGTAAATGTTTCAGTCAAAGCAAGTTTTTGAATCACTGCTCATCTTCATTTATTTATTTATTTATTTATTTATTTATTTATTTATTTATTTATTTATTTATTTAAATTAATTCATTAATTAATTTTTTTTTTTTTTTGGGGGGGGGGGATTGGAGGTTCACCATTTTCAGTGAATTTGACAGAATATGTACATGGGTTAAATGGTAGCTAGAGTCCATGATGCTCTCTTCTCTATTCTGTTTGTGGTGCAGTCTGAATGAAGCATGATATTGAACCATTGACATGTACGCTGTACAACTTGCTATTCTTAAAGTACACTTCTGTCGTGTTTCCAGTTGGATTAACCTTACTTAGTGTGGCCCAACTGAGCAGGCCATCTAATAATAATAATAATGATTAGCCCACCAAAGACAAGCCAGTTTAATCTCAATTTCCATAGTGATGGGTGGGACAGGATACGTATTAGATTATATCGAGTTATACTAGTGAACAAGGGATTTGAGCATTCAAAATAAAAGCTCTATTGGCCAGAGAAGCATCCCCTTTGAATCAAAATTTGATCTAGGTTCTATACCATTTCTCAAGTTGGGTCATCTAAGATGGTAAAAAGATCCACTTTTCAAGACCTTCCCCCCTCCCCCCCCCTCCTCCTCTCTCTCTCTCTCGCTCTCTAAGATTTGAACCTGTGATGAACTATTTGGAGATGAGTAACACAGAAGATATTTCACTTAACCTGACTGGAAACACAACTTACTACTCTGCTTGATTGGATTCATGTCACCAAGCTGCAGTTGTTCATCTTAATCACAGACTCCATGACTTACGGGATTGATTCCACCACACCAAAATTTAATCAGGAACACAAATGGACGGCGGGCAATTATATGTCCATTTTTTTCTACAGGTTTCCGCCATATATGTGTGTATTTGATATATGTTTGTAGAAGAGATTAACACTGGACAAACAAGTATTGATGAACCTGCAGTCAGAAATTTAATTACAGACAAAATTGCCCTACTTGTAATTGAAATATATGGTCATTTTCCATGTCACCACTTATTTTTAACATTAAGTTTCAGAGTTGTTGGAGACAAAATAGTCTACGGAGCTTGCTGTCCACATGGATATTTAAAGAATATACATGTAGCTGTTTATGCTACACTCTCCACAGATGCTAAATTAAAGACAATTAATTTGAAATGTAAAAGGAACTTAAATACAATTCCAAGAAATTAACTACTTTTTATTTCATTCTTTCTTTTTTATTTGTATTTATTTAGTTTGTAATTTCAAGCAAACAGTCCTAGTTGTTTTAAACAGGATATTAAAAAGACATCTATTTGGCAGTGTAATATTTAAATTAATTAATGAGTTGAATTTTAACTGCATCAACAGAAGTCTCATTCCTGTTAGTTTCACGTGTCTTTAACTAAAATATTTTTTATTAAATTACTTCAAGAATAAATAATGTTTAGGCATTGAAACCATGTATTTGCTACTCATGTGAAACTTTAAAGGTTTAAGTCAAAACCAACAAGAATTTAGTCGTAATATCAATGATTTATTGCGACATTTGAGAGCAATGTTTGTATTGATATGTGTGGAAAATGCCAAGAAATGCAGAATGTCAGAATGTCAGAAACTGAAAGTGTAGATATATACACACGTCTTGTTATCACTCTTCCAGTGCTGGCTGCCACAGTAATCAATCATTCTCAAGGTCATATGTATATGTATGATGTAAATATATATCTAAATTACTGGTGTAGAGCAATCATATAGTCAGTCAGAAGCTTCATGGTTTTCAACTTTACAGTTCTCCAAATGAGTTGATCTTCTGTATCACGTATCAAAATTGTGATGTCAGAATATTATTGGGTGTTCCTATACTGGACTGTCTTTCCTCCCATATTATATTGCCAGGGTTTTTTTTTTCACACTTCTGAAATAATTTTTATGTTAAAAGGAATTGTAGCTGGGTGATAATTAATGGTTTTCAATACCAATAGCCCCCCAGTATCATGCAACTTCCTCAAGTTACCAGAAAGACTTCCAATATCCTTCACTGTTAGTAGAAGACAGATAGAAGTTTTGCATGTTTACCTTAAAATAACATCTAATCTATGCACACCAATGGATTCACAACCGTGTGCATTTTTGATGCCAATTGTTAAAAATGTGCCATTTACATGAAGCCAGTAAATAATTCAACCTTCCTGTCATCGATTAGACTTTTAAAAATGTTCCGCGTGGCTGAATTTTTTCACAAGTTAGATTAAAACGAGAATGATTTGCTTCCATTGTAGCAGTCATTCTAGATGTTTTCTTTCTTTTTCACAAGGTCTGTGAATTGATGGCTTACCATGTCTGTGAATTCTTGGTAAATATTTAATAACCTGTATACCAGAAAAGGGCTTTTTACTAAATCCAGATTCCAGCAGGATTGAACAGAATTCAATTTCCATAGACAGAATGATCAATTTCCCAACCCCACTACCCACGTTTCTCCCCATGTACTCTCCCCAACATGGCCCTGACCTGTGGATACTGTAATGTTGTTACTTATGATGAAAAGTTCTATTCCCCTATGAAGCTCACAATTAATTGACACCATTAGAAGGTTTGGTTAAAGGTCTGTCGGGCAGGTGCAAGCCAGCATCTAATTGCCATTTCTCGGTGACATATTGATGACTTTTTGTGATCTATTAGTCCTCAGCTTATTTTATTATATGGCTCTCGTTATCGAGGTTACTCCCAAAGAAATTTAGTTCTTGTAATGGATTTTGTATACTGGTTATTAGATCTATGACATTATAATAGTCCAGGACCCCCAGTTGGAAGCCTTGCTACTCAAGTAGTGATTGTAATGTTGTTTTAACCTTTTTTTTCGTATGGTATTATTACCAGATTAGACTATATATATGGAAACTACAGAAAGCTGGGAGCTGAAGTAATATATCATTCAGTATAACATAATGTGACAGAGTGCTTAAAGTTTTGTGACTGCGCCCAGTTGTTTATTTAAAAAACGGATTTGTTTTTGATAAATATTTCAAAGTGTGTAAAATATAATAAGATCCTGGTGGGTAACCAATGTACAGTAGATTTAGAAATTTAGATTATAGTGCACTTTGTTCAGTAGGAGTAACCAAACTGATTTTGAAACTAATATGTCTTTTAATTGTTTAGATTATTTGCTGCTTAACCATTGCCCAATGACCTGTTAATATTAATGCATTCTACTTTGGTTTAATATATTTGGTATTTAGGTATTTCAAGATAGATAATTCAAGCTTGTAAAATGTTAGTCAGATCAAATAGAATGGATGATGTAGTATTCTTTCTGAGGTCCTTAGCTACATTTTATTATATTTTATATTACTACTATGTCACAAGTAGCATATCTTGAAATGTGTTACTTTAAGGGACCATTCCCATAGATATTTGGATCGATCTATCTCCCTGGGGAGTCTCACTAAATTGCTGTCAACTTGACCGGCTGAAATGTCTGTCACGCCTAGTAAAGCTGTTAGGGGGTAATTATTTTTACTCCCCTAGCTTATACGGTAGGCGAGACAAAGATTATAGCCAGTTAGTTGATAGCAATTTAGTGAGACTCCCCAGGGAGTTAGTTCGATCCAGCTGGATTGATCTAGGCATGGGAATACAGTCTAAGTCTTATTATGGTGTTTTTCTTTTTTTTTTTTATTCACTTGTGTTTTTACAAGAAAAAAAACATAAACAGGCTGTCATAATATCCGGCTACTATTTCCTACATTATACCTTCACTAGTGTAAGTGTTACTATTTTGGTTAGTAGCTGGGGGGTGTTTTCTATATGTAGGTGTCTGGACTTCTTAGGGTGTGTTCCCAATGAAGCTTATGTACTAGGTAGATTGATCCAACTCTGTGGGGACTCTCCCTGCATACAGTCAGATTAACTGAATGACATGCCTCTGCAAGCAGCTGGGGGGGGGGGGGGAAACTTTTGTCTGCATTCAGTTGTACTCAAAATGAAGTGAATTTAAAGCTTTCATAAGGGTATTCACCCCTAGCTGCTCGACTAGACAAGTCATTCAGTTCATCTGGGCTTCGTAACTCGAAAGCATCGCGTATTGTGAATAGCGATTTCACATAGGCTACAATGTATTATATGGGGCAAGTATGGGCGAGTTATGTTATCGAGACGCTTGTGCTCGGTCGCAATGCGCGATGCTTTCGAGTTACGGGGCCCTGATTGCATGTAGAGAGAATCCCCTCAGAGTTGGATCGATCTACCTTGTACGATAGTGCCATTGTGAATGCACCCTTAGATTCTCAGGACATTTGACCACAGGTCATTTCAGAGCAGTGACCTTAGGTTGGGTCAACAAGAGATCACCAAGAGGCCATTAACTACACTGATTAAAAAGCCCTTTTAAATATGCCTATAGGGAGTCATAATTGTTTATTGTTGTTGGTGTAAAGTTTTAGACTACAAGTTTCAAAATTCTTTCATAACACAGACATCAGGTCATTTGCAGATAACCT
This sequence comes from Lingula anatina, assembly GCF_001039355.2. The sequence goes on along the minus strand of NW_019775566.1, from coordinate 135,917 downwards.
TTTTAACTTCAATTTGTTCTTTTGTTTCAGTTATTATATATATATATATATTTTTTTTATTTTGCAGACAAGCTTGAAAAAAAACCTTGTTCTGATTTCTCAATCTTTAAATTTGTATTTGCTTGCATAGTTCATATTCTTCTTTAGCTCTTGTTGTTGACAGCAGTAGCTTGCCTAAGGCCAATTATATTTGAAGCTGATGCCCAGTAAACCTCAAAGCTCCTATGTAAGTCTTTATATACCATTTGGAAGGAATGAGATGTGGTGTGACGAAAGTATTTATGACACTGGTTAAGGTCCTTCTGTTTATCAACGGGTATCTTGTTTTGACCCTAGGTGTTATTGTTGTACTGTAAAATGTGATATATGACAGAATAAACATTCTCTTATCAATGTTTTGACATTCCTGAAAGGTTTTTAGGAAGGTGAAACTTGTGGTATAATTGCTTGATAGAAAATAGGATTGGAGTTTGTTCCAATACTGTTATACCATTCTCAGTTAATAATAAGACAAAATTTTTGGTGCAGTAATAAGAAATTTAATTTATACCCACTCTTTTAACTGCTTAAATGTGAGGCCTCCTTTTTTTTTTTGAATGAAAGCTTAGCCTTTCATTTCTGATTTCACATGTCGAAAACTGCCATTGCAAGAAGCTAAAATTAGGATGACGTTGTGAAACAAGCAAAAGTTAATTAAAAGTACACTCTATTTATAATCACAGTACTTGAACAGTGCAGTGGTAACTTTCTGTTAGCTTCTTAAGTATGAGCTAAAAAAAAAATCAGAGTAAACTAGTGTAAAAAAACACAGAATGTTTATAATAAATACAAACTACGCAATTTGTACAAAATTTATGGCCCTCTTATGTCCTTCCTGTGCCAGAAGATTACAGAAGGAAACGTCTACTTCTGTTCTCTTTTCAAGTCCCTTAGGGGTATGACTGATTGACAATTATAATTTTTAGAAAAATAACTTTGCCAAAAAAAAAAAATAATAATAATAAGGTAATATTTAGTAATTATCTCTGACTTAAGTCTGAAGGTTGAAAAGTAACCCTATCCCTACCTTTCCAACAAAAAAGACAACTTCTTTCTCTTAAGTTGTCAGTAATTGAGAACGAGGTTCAAAACATTACCCTGCCAAAAATCATAATTTACTAACTTTAAGTTGTCAGTGACCTTGCACTGACAGATTCCTAGTGAATAACTTGCTATATTATCATTGCCATAAATTATGTGATTTAATGTTCCACTGGCATTTTCCGTTCTGCTTTATAGCCCTGTGCATTAACTGTCTTACATATATATTTTGACTTGAGAAAAAAAGGAGAGAAGTGCGAGACTTGTGGTGGCATAAAGTACGCTGGATCAAATGTTACAGGTCTTGATGAATATATATATCCATAACATGACAACATGGCATACATATCTTTTTTTAAATGTGATATAATTTATATTTTATTGTGATACTTTTGACATAGTTAATGCTTGGATATTTTCATGTGCACTGAACTCTGATGATACAGAGGATATATATATATATATATATATATATATATATATATATATATATATATATATATATATATATATATATATATATGAATGCTGGAAACAAATATTTATAAACTCTAATCTAAATGATTGTTTTTATATAATGAAATGTATTGCCTGCTGAAGTTTCATTTTTTATTTAAATTTAAGTGTTTTTCATCTGTTTTTCATCTTTTTTTTTTTTTTTAATTTCAAATGAAAAATAGTTATAATAAACGAAAACATGTTCCTTGGCAGTAAGGAATATTCACCTATCACCAAAAAAGAGAAAAAAGTACTGAATAAAAATTACAAACCTTTCCATAGTTTTAAACCAATAAAATAAACTAATTTAAAATGACCACTTTTTATAGGGGGACTGACCCTGTTCGGTAAAGCCCCCTTTACACCAGACGGCATCCTTTCTGCATCCCTTAGTATGGCACTGTTTGAAAGTAAAAAAAAAAAAAAAATAAACAATAATACTTTACGTGCTGACAACTGGCCGATCATTGAGCATTCATTTTGCAACCAAAGCGATGCTTGTGCCTCGTTTTTACGACCACAGCGATGCCAGTTTCATGGTTGTACAAAGGACACAAAAAGGTCACTGTCCAGTGTAAAGGGGGTTTAAAGCAACAACAGGTGAGGTACCCCCAGTGGGTACACCCAGTGGGTACTAGTACACCCAGTGGGACCAAGTGAACATAATGGAAATACTGGAAAACATAGATATGAATTGATGTCTGACTAAGGATTCTTGGAAATGGAGAATGGAGTTCCTGGTGTTTAAGCACAGTATTGTGTCCTAATCCAAGTCTTTAAGTATTAGGTTTTCTCATCTCCCATTATGCATTGACCAATCACAGTGGAGATTGTGTTAATAAGAAATGTTTATAAGAAAAAAGAACTGTTTATGGTCTCTTAATAGAGTTGTGAACTTTTCAGTCAACTGGATTCACTATTGTTTTCAGTGTGATGCAGATCGTGGATCGTCTCCGCCAAGTCTATGCCAGTTTCCTCGTATCAATGGCTACATGATGGAGATGCTATTTGCCTAAAATGATGGCCCCCTCCATCTTCTCCAGACCCTGGCACTGATGTGATTGTAAAGAATTGATGGCCTATTCATCTTTCTGATATGGAAGCCATTTTCATTAGACCCCCAACAGGGAGTCATTTGTAGGTTCTGCGCTGTATCATTCCGCCATACTATGTTCATCATTTTCTCCGATAATTGTCAGCTCATGCCATAATTGTCACAGATTATATGGATTATATGCTCTGTGACCCCACAGTCAATGGTGAACCAAATTGTGCTAAAAATGGGACTGAAGTCAAAGCTCTTTTATGATAAATACACTGTGAAAGTAAATTTGTAGTATTTCATAAAAGAAAGTGCAGTATGATCTGACCAAAAATTAGGTTACTTTTGATCAAAAGTATCAAACCAAAAATGCTAAACTTGTCATAAAAATGATCTATATATACATATATATGACAACTGTATAATTGTGAAATATTTGAATTCTAAAATGTTCTGTTCCCTGGTGTTTTTTTTTTTTTTTTTTTCACTAACGAAACTTGGACAACATCGTGGTCCTAATCCACCTGGACTGTTATCAGAAAAAAATGGTTTGCTTGATGAAGGTGCAGAGGGGAAATGTCTTTGTATCAAAATAAAATAAGTTTTGTGATTGATTGGTATTATATGACATTGATATACCACTACAAAGATGAGGGTTGGTAATAAATTTCACTTAAAATGAACAAAATTCATATTGGTCTAAAAATGCGTTTTGTGACTGCCTTTGAATGAATGGCAAAGATGAAGTTGGCCATTAGGGGAAAAGCATTAAAAATCATTTGTATCAAAATCATTTGTATTAGAGTAATCCATGCCAAGAATGCGCCCAATGTGCCTTGAAAATAGATAACTTATCAACTGTTTTTGCTCTGACATCCAGGTATGACAAGATAAAATCACCTGTATTCTACCTGTCATGTAATTATGGATAGCTACAACGTCAATTGCAGTAAGTTTTGATACAGGTATTTCTAATAAATAGCTAGGATTGGGTTTCAAGGTGGTACCCTGGTTTTCACTTGGCTGATGGTGACTCTCTCCCACTCAGAATAAGAGACCATCAACATTTCTGTGTTCATTTTCTGACACACAGGGTTGCATGTGTTGGCAGCAGGTGTAAATCATAACACCACACCTTTTAGACTGTTGATTGAAAGCCAGACATGAAATAAATTCATTAGGAGGTGCAAAGTTGAATAAGTTTTTAAATGAAAAACAGTACTGGGACATATGTAATGACATTTTATGAACAACTTTAATATGAAAAGGAATCCAATAAAATCACACCTTAAAAATATTTATTTCATGTTACATCAAGCTGTCAGGTATATTGAGATAAAGAGATTAAGAGGATGCTTAAATCATAGAATCAGATATGCTACCCATACTACAAATTTGCTAGTGACAGTTGGACCTGAACCAGTCAAGGTTGATAGCCATGTCTGAACTCGTCTTATGTGAAGAGAATTTCATCTGGGGAACTATTCCAGAGCCTGACACGTCAGAGGGGAAAACCTCACATGATCAGTTGGTGAATAATCCAGTTACTGCTTGTCTTTTCTCATTTGTCTCCGTGACCTGTAATTTGCACTTTGAGATGTTAGGATCTTTTTACTTTATGTTTAGTAAATTAAAAGTGATAGGAAGTGAAGAAGGCAGACACAAGATTAAAGGAGAGGCTGGCTCCTAAATAAGCTTTTTAGGGCCTGGCTAATTATTTTCTAGACAGGGAGAAATGTAAAATTGTGTGTTATTGAGAGTGGGCAGGTACAATGCACTTGTCAGGTTGAGTTCACACAAGACTCATACTATAGGGGCTATATCAGGTATGATGTAAAGCCCCCTTCACACTGGACGGCGTCCTTTCTACATACTAGTCCAGTAGTACAGCCCCATTTGAGAGTATAATAAAATCATACTTGCTGACAACTGGCCAATCATTGAGCATTCATTCTGCAAAGTGGTGCTTGTGCTTCCTTTCTAAGACCACAACGATGTCAGTGTCATGGTCACACAAAGGATGCAGAAAGGACGCCGTCCAGTGTAAAAGGGGTTTACATAAATGATGTCATCAGTGCTGATTGCAATCAAGTGGGATTTAATACTGTATCATTGTAAGGTATGATCTCAGTTATATCATGAGTGTAGGGAATACCTTTTGCGTTCCGCGTGATTGGCCTTATTTTGAGTGTGATGCGTTATTTGAGCCTAATGAAACCTGATTCAGGAATTCTTGGTGATTGACCTGAATATATCTTCGTGATTGAGCTGTTTTTAATTCATGGTGATTGGTGATGGGGGGGGGGGGGGGGGGGTATTCCCTACCCTCTCCTCTGTCATCAGTGCTGATTGCAATCAAGTGGGTGTTTATACAGCATCATTATAAGTGCTAGTTTTCACTCATCTGTATCCATGTTGAATTTGTTTGCAGAGTAATTTGCTGTGCAGGCAATGGCTTGATTACAATTTAGATAAATGACATCATACTTTCTGTGTCTTGAGTGAAGTGTTCACTACAAGTATGTCATTAGAAAAACTTAGGTAGTTATTGAATGTTCACCAACCAGGCATGTAGAAAAGCGAGGTGGGAGGTCAAATGAACCACCCTTTAGTTACAAAAGGTCCACTCTGAATCCAAATCTGATGGAGTTTCTATACCATTTCTTAACTATACTTAAGAGGATAAAAAGTCCATTTTTTTAGAAAAAGAACACCCTCCTTGAAGTTGCTGACCACTTTGTCTGCTTCCAAACAACTGCGCTCCATGCATCCAGGTGGCTTACTGCTGAGCTTGCAACCATCTTGTTCTTACAGTTGACTGATGAAATCAAGTAGAATTCTTCTGAACCCTTTCAGTTTATTCACTGTGAACACTCCATTTGTCGACAGCCTGCTGATGGCATAATTAAATGATGACATCATACAAAAGGCTTAATTCTGAAACCATTCTATATATAGATCTGTGAACATGCTGATTGTTATGCTAACAAATGCCTGATGATGCCGTTGGCGGATGACAGCAAGTAGAGTACGTGTTTAACAGCCCACTTCATTTCAGCCTGTGTGAATATGTTCCTTTAGTTTTGGTAGGTTAACTGTTCGGAGGGGCAAAATCTATCACTATTATGCGGTAAGACACCTGTGCTCTACTGGTGAATTGTTTACAATTTTGCTCTTTTTTTACAGCAACAGCAGGTTGTAACAGCTTGAACAGGCTACAGTAGGTAATTATAATGGCACCCATAGGATGCATTCAGAGGCGTGTTAACAAAAACTGTTTTAGTTTGAGAAACAGGCGCTTGATTGTATTCAACCCTGTGATAATCTCCTGTATCCCCACCCACTTGGCACTGAGCAGACTATTTAACTTGATGAGAGCGTTGGATTGCAATCAAGTGTCTACTACCTAAAACGAGGATTGAAGTCTTCTATTTTAAAAATGATCTGAATACATCGATAGAATAATTAATATTTATCACTGAATTATAATATCAAAACCACCTGTGTCATATGACTAACGAAAAAACTCTGTGCTTCTGTGATTCTTAAAGATAATATATATAAGAAAAAGCAGCAACTCTGGCCTAAGCATTATATGTATCTCTGCTGTAACTGCTGCCATTCTGTTTAAGGAGAAAGAATGATGATGATGGAGATGATCAGGAAATACAGATTCATGATTTCCAGATTCATATTTTTTTTCTTTTTGCTAACTGTTGGCAGTTTTAACCACACATTCTTGGTCAGGACTTACTTCCTTGTATTATTGGAGATCTTATGGAGTTACCAAAATATGACCCTTTTTTATGATGCTGCAGTAACCAAAGTAACCTGTCTGTCATGAAAGCTGAAGTGACAAATCTTTATGATAAGAATGAGTAACAGTTGTCTACTTGAAAGCTGTGATTTCACAACTACAACTTGAAACAGACTTTATGTGATGGCCAGATTGGCCTTTTATTTTTCCTTTTAAGTGGGATTGCTGTTGAAATATGACGTAAGGTAATTAAGATGGATGCTTGGTATGGAGACTACACCATCTGATGTTGCCAATCTCTGTGGAAATATTCTTGTACATTTTCTGTGATTTTGCATTTTTTTAAAAGCAGTCTATTGTGTGGAGTTTGTATCTTTGGTATATCTTGAAGATTGAAGCAAGTTATTTGATTTACTACATATGAGGAAGTTTAGATTCTGATTTTGTTGTTTTCTGTATTATGAATCAGCATTCCAGGTGTGTATTCAGCTGTGAAATAACAGTTGGATGTTGTTGATTGGCAGCGATTAGTTCTGACGTCCATTGTTATTGGAATATGTTATCTGGTGTGAATGGAAGAAATTACATTAATCAGACCTGTCATAATTAAATCAGCATTAATAAGAACAGCAAGTTATGATGCACTACATACAGTTGGGCATTAGATTACTTTGTTACATTTTTTTTTGTTATCAAGCCCAGTGTATATCTCTAAAGGCAATGGTTTATCATATAAACGTAGCAGACAACTTAATTATGGAACACAATCTCCTTGTAAAAAAAACTATATTTCTACCAATAAAAGGGGTAGTAGGGAGGAGGTACACAAAATACATAGAGGAGTTTTAGAAATGGACTTAATGAAATTTTAACTGACTTTTTTCCTCATTTTCAGCTGAAGAGCTTGATATTAAAGCGACAGGCAATTGTCTCAATGAGAATCTGCTGCCAGATGGCGCTGGTGGACTTTCACTGCCAGGAGGAGCCAGTGACACAGAAGAGGATGAAGAGCCCAGTGATGAAGAAGAGGGCAATGCTACTGGCCCCAGTGAAACCAACTACTCAGCAGTTAGTGTGAAAACAGAACAGTGCAATGAGCAGTCTGTGGCATTCCTGGATTATCATCAGAAAAACAGTAGCAAGTCTGCTCTGAGGGACTTTCTTCAAAGCAAAATCGAAGGTACCATAGGTTGTGGTAATTCCATGTCTGATATGTTCTCTAACATGGGCAATTCAGATGAGGAGAGAGAAGAAGAAGAGGGCGATGACGATGACGGACCTCTTGATTTGTCAGTTAAACCAAAAAAGCCAAAGTTCTCTGTTCCAATACAAGATACAGAATCAGATGCGGAGTATCTATACGGGATGTCTTCCCTGGCTTCTCTGGAGAGAAAATTTGGGGTACCATGGCAGGAAAAAAAGAGGAAAACTGCAAATAGGAACCCAAGCTCAAAAAGGACTAATGAGATGCATAAACATAGTAAAAGTCTTCAAGGAAGCTATGTGCAGTTGTCTGTCGGTTTCCCGAGTGAGCAGTCATTGAAGTGTTCCTCCTCTTCGTCTGCCATGGTCGGGTCCACTGTGTCAGTGCCCATTGCCGCCACGGTCCAAAACATTGCCAGTTCTGCTCTGCACTCCAACATTCAAACAAGTGCAGACAGAGTGGCAAAGATATTAGATAATGTGAAAAAAGGACTTTATGGTGGTGAGGCATTGGAGCCTGCTTCAGTTAAATCTAATTCTGTCACAGCTGGGTCAGAGTTACAAAAGGACAGACTTGTAATCCGCAGTTCTTTACACTCAAATATACAGTCCAGCTATGAAACTGTTGCAAAGTTGCTGAAAGGTAACAGCAAGGCAGGAACAGGCAAACAGATTAATCTGCAACAAGAAAGCAAAGAGAAATGCAGTGTGCCACCACAGCAATGTTCAACAATATGGATACCTAAAGATTCTAGTGTGGCAGATCCCAGGATAGGGTTTCCTGGTTCAGAATTGGCCAACTCAGACAGTGAGTCAAACTTCACTAACTTTGTGTGCAGTTGCTCCCAGAAGTACTACAGCTTATATGACCTCAGTGTGCACATTAAAGAGACTGGCCACCAGCCTTCCTCAAACATGCGAAATCAGGGGGCCGAATTTCCCAAACTTGTAAGAGGACAAGACATGTGGCTCCACCACAGTCCTGAGCAGACACGGCAGATTTTACGCTGTATAAAATGTGGAGAATCGTTCAGGTCTCTCCCTGATTTAACTGTGCATATGATGAAAACGGAGCACTATCAGAAGTTCTTCATAGCAGATCGTAAAATCTACCACAAAGCTAACAAAGATGAGGAGGAGATGGGAAACCCTGTCTTTAAGTGCAAGGTGTGCCACCTTGTTTTTGCAGACTTGAAAAATTTAGGCACACATTTAGCAGAATCGGGTCATCACAGCCAATCACACAGCAGACGTCTGCGCCCAAAGACAAGCCTCGCACAATCTCAGAGTGGTGAGGAAGTGACCACTAGCAGCACTTCTTCATCAACAATGAAGAAAATAAACCCTACTGATTTGGGTTCCACAAAACCAAGTTCCATCCCAAAGGAAAAATTAGACATGGAAACACCTTGTTCTTCCTCTGCCACAGGACTATCCATTCCAGCAAGCCAGGTTGTGTCTCCATCACAATCGGTGACTTATATGTCGCCCTTCCTTACCACATCTGAACCTATTACCACAGTATCACCCATGGTTGGGTTGACCAACATGGCCGCCGCTCTCACATCAGCCTCAGCATTCAAGCCCACTACCGTGAATCATCAGAGTCATGGATTAAGTCAGCCATCTAGTGTTGAACCTGGTGGGCAAAATATCCATTGTCGACAGAGTTTTGTAAATGTAATCAAGGACATTTCTACTGGCAAGAGTGTAGAATCCAGTATCAGTCAGCCATATAGTCAGTTGTTATATGGAAATCCATTGGCCAGTCTTGCCGCTGTGGCAACAACTTTATCTAAAGCAGAGACCAAAGTAACAGACTCTTCTGTATTAGTAACAAAAACAACCAAAGCTCAAAGAAGTCCTACTGTTGCTAGGTTACTTGAAAGCAAACGAGGGGGAGGTATTCCTGCAGAATGCTCCCTGCCTCCTACGTACCCTTTGCTGAGCACAATCACATGTGAAAACTGCCATAAAAAGATTGAAGCAGCCATGTTTGTAGATCATGTTAGAGACTGTATCAACGTTGCTTTGACCCAAGGAACGCAGAACGGTGAGGAAATCATGGAAAAAGAAGGCGACAGTGGGCAAACCCCAGCAAGACAGCCAGTCAAGACTGTACCCAAAGAATTGGAAGATAAATCAAATCCAGAAGCTGCGACAGTTATTGTAAAAAAAGAGCCCAAATCTCCCTCCCCTGAAAATGAATCTCTCTCTTCAAGTTTCGGAGGAGCTGCACATGGGGGACTTTACATAAACCCTGATGATGAACCAAGTAGCGCAAAAAACATCACATCATCATCTTCCCTCAAAGTATTGGAAAATCTTTTCGATAAGTACAGCAGCAGCAGCAGTAACTCCATTGTCCACCAATCAAACGTACCAGTTGCAGCAGCAGCAGCAACATCAACAGTTCCAGTGAGGAATGTTCTGTTGAAAGGTTCCTATTACCACCATTGGCAGCTACAGCAGCAACACCTCAGCAGACCCATTATCTACAGACAACAGCAAGCCAAAGCCAGCCACAGTGGCTACAGGAGCCAGCTAGATCAGAAACCTAATCCTAAAAGTAATAATAACGATGATGATCATAATGATCCAGAACCAGATGGTGGTAAAACTCCATCGGTTTCAGTCACTGCTGCTGCCGACAGCAGCACAAGTGTGATACTGCCACCAGAAAGCAGCACTGGAGTTACGGACAGCTCCACAATTTTAAAAGCAATGGCAGACATGACATCGAGGGAGGAGGTCAAGGTTACCTCCACAGGGACGGGGACGGAGATTCTTAACCCACTAAATGCAAACGAGACCATAAACTCCAAATCAGTGTTACAGTCTCTGCAGGGATTGGTGGATCACAGGACAAGCAGTGCAGAGCACCCATTGGATAGTCTACGTAAGCTTCTGACACGCACACAGGTGGTAGAAATACGGAGGGAGTATCCAAGCTCTTTGAAAGCCAGCTCCCATTATGGGTGTATCAAGCAAAAACTCCTTGATTCAAATGATAAAGATAATACACGGGACTCTAAGTTAGAGAACTTGGATTTGCATCACAATGGTGATGGATTCAATGATGGTAATGATGATGCTGATGTTGATGACGATGATGATGATGATGTTTTTTTACCAGAGACGCCAAATGTTGTAAAGGAACAGATAAAAAGGGAAGAAGAGCCAAAGGTGAAGGAAGAGCAAACAGATAACACCAGTGCTGACAGTTCACAACAAGTCACACAGCAGCCTAACTCTTGCTACATGAGGTTAAGATCAAGGAAATACCTTCACCAACACCCAGGGGATAATAGTAAAAATGACACACGACAAACAAATGGAGAATCCAAAGATGAAGACCATAACCAAAGCAGAGTAGAAGCAGATGGGGCAAGATCACCAATCAAAGAGGAAGTGGAGGATGAGGAAGAGGAGGAAGCAGAACAGGTTGCATCTATAAACAAGAATGGAGAAGTTGTGAACGAAACGTCATTTTCTACAATAGAGCACAGTGCCCCCAGCCCAGACTCTTCCTCTTCTAATGATACCAATGATAGCAGGGAGAGTGCCAAATCCTGGGACAAGTGGGTTGATAAATTTCGCTGTGAGAACTGTCAAAGGCGATTTGTGACAAAAGGGTCGTTCAGATACCATCAGAGTCGCTGTACTCATTTGGTGGAAAAGAAGACAAAGCTCAAGGGAAAAATTTCCCTGCCTTACGACCCGTATCAAGCCACACCATACATTTACATGCCATTAGATCACAATTCTAAAGAACATAAATTCTATGCTCCATTGAATCATCCATCTAAGTTTTCAAAATATTACCAGCTTGCCAAAGAACTTGCCCACAAAGGCAGTAACCAGTGAAAAATGATTGCTAGCGAAGTTGACATTCAGACAGATGACAAATAGAACAATCTTATCAAACCCATATTATTCTTTGCAAAACACCTTTCTTCTACATTTCATATTTTAACAGATTACCCATTGGACAGGACTACAAAGGCAAAAACTAGCGTAGACTGTAATTTAGACAATGTCAAGATTATGTTACAAAATATTACAGTCTTGCAGAAGAGCTGGCTCCGACAAAGGCAGTTACAAATGAATGATGACTGTGTAGCCTTCACTTAGCTTGGTATTGTTTGCTAATAGCCAAAATTTCAGTCTAATGAATTTAAAAAAAAACATTATTTTTCTTTTTCAAATTTGTCTTTTATTCTGCCTAAAAAAGTGGTTAGATTATATTTTTCAAGCTAATTGGCAATAATAGTTATTTGAGAGTGAGACCGCATTGGTGTACTTCTGAAAACATTGCCTCACAATGGCAGTAAATCGTGAGTGATGACTGTTAAGTAGACAAATATAAATGCTGGCAGATGACGATAATAGCAAAGTTTAATCACAGAACCTATATTTGTCATTGAGTCTGAACAAAGAAATGACGCAGCCTTTAATCAGTGCTGTCAATCATTAATTACTCACTGGATAAAATAGTCTTTAATGTTTGGAGGCTTTCACCTGTTAAATGTATGTGCCCAGGTACTGATTACGGGTTTCTCATTGTCTAGTAGCTTCCACCTGTTATATATATATGTGCAGAGAAACTAGTTGTAAGTCTGCTGGCTTTAGCCTCTTTGATGTGTACCATGGTACTGGTTAAAAGACCATAAATTTTCAGTAACTTTCAACTCTTAAATATATACCAAGTGTAAAGTGACGAAAAGTGTAGGTCTTTCAGGTTTCATTTTAACGCTGGGTCCTGGGTTAGATTTGAGGCTGAGTAAGGTGTGTTTATATTCAGACAGACAGGTTTATGTCTACATAACATCGGTAGATTACTAAATTGATTTAGCAGTCTACATCTAGCGAGGACTTGCTGTAGACTTCATTTAGGATTGTTCCACTCTATAGATTAACTTTCGTAAACAATAGTTAATGAACATGTTGATGACTTAATAGACCCATTGCTCGGGTTTTAACTCTTAAATGACTAGGAAACTAATTTGGATGATGATGTCATTTTGACCTAAACCAGTCAAGGTGTGTGTTTCTGGAGGCAGATGTAGCAATATGCTGGTCTGAAGTCTAATTACATGTTGTATATACTGGTGCTATCAAGATAATTGTATTCCGTACAGACATTTACAAGTTGTTGAACAATTTTCTCTTGTCATGTTGTGGACTTGAGAATAGTGAAAATCTTCAGTATCATTGGCATACTAGACATTTACTTCTGGGTGTTGGTCAAACTGCCACCCAGTGGTCATTTTACCTCCATATTGGCCCGAGGATAGCCATTGTCTGTGATGGCAGCAAGTTAATGACGCTTAAGATTTTTACTTATTAAGTTACCATAACTTTGCTTGTATTAAACATTTGCCAAGTTAATTAACTTAATTGGTTCAACATGTGGTTGTTACCAATTATTTATAATTTTGATTTAAAAATCATGCAATTATTAAAAACTGGTGCAATTGAATAACAATAGATCATGTGTTGTAAGACTTGTAACATATGGTCTAGACTTTCTCATTTTTGTCCGAGTTTGACGGGCATTATAAAAGTTATATATCTGTTAAAATTGATGGTGTTTTTGAAAAAAATACATCTTACATGAAATGTTATTATACATTTTAAATGAAATTTGTTCAATTCTGGGCACCTCTTCTTGAAATGTTTAAGTGTACCATATCTTTTTCCAGTCTTTCATTATTTGTCTATGGCAGCATTTACGTTAACATAATCATTTGATTGGAAGTTTATTGCATTACCATTGCACATATTTTCAAAGTGGGTGCTTGTCCTACGATCTTACTAGTCTTATCATTGTCTTCAGTTTCATTGCTTAGTTTTGTTGCGCCAACGGGGTTTTCCATATTTTCAAAAAGTTATTGATTTTCTTTAGTGTGTAAAATAGTTGATGTTTGTAAAGCACGTCAGTGTAATTAATTATTTTGAAAAATCACCCTTTACTATGTCAGCTGCGTATTTGATTCTGAAAACAAGATTTTGTTAAACTGTATGTTGTCACAGGGTGCCGGTAATGAGGCTTTATTATACTCTCTTTTTTTTTTCACGTTGAAAAAGTTTTTTGGTAGGACAACCTTAAACGGTTTTCCCAGATTCGTTTATCACAAAGAATTTTGTCATATTTCCTTTGTGTTACCCTGAGCTTCAGGTTGTCTTAGAACATCACGCTCAGTTTGGGGGAACCTGTTCTACGATCATTTACATGTCATCAAACAAGGGTCTGAAACGCAGGGTAATGCGCATAGACACTGAAAGCGATGTACACGCTTCATTCGACTACCTGGTGCATATAAGCAATGATGTGAAGTTTTACAAAAAAAAAAATAATAATAATAATAATAATACCCCTTATGGCTTTTTGTTGCACATATTATGAAGACCTATAGCCTTTACAGCCGATTATTTCGGGGAAAAACATCGTATGCATCGTGTGGCAATCTGTTAGATGAAATCTGATGACTTCGCTGGCTGTTGTAGTAACTTATGTGTAGGTGCATTGTAAACGAATTCTTCCTCCTCACGCACTGTAATCTGATAACATTGATGTGATGGCTACATTTTTCATTGCTAAGTATTTTTAGTCGAGCGTCTTAAACTCCTGTTGACACGTATTTTGTGCCATTGTAAATGCGACTGTTAGTGCTATAACGTCGTACTTATTGCCGAAGATTGTCTTTATTATTGTCATGTTATTTATAGCGCAATTTGAAAATAATTTCTGTATTTTTTTTTTCGGGGAAACATTTCCCATCAAAATTTCAACACTAATGAAAATAAATGATACTTATTTATGCGTTTCCTGTTGTTTGGCATCTTATCGCAGTTGAGCGGTGCCTAACACTGACGAATGGCCTGTCGCTCTAAAAATATTAGGAAATAACCAGTGACTTTATTTGGAGGAACTCGGTCGAGATTTTAGGAAAATGCACTAAGATTTACCATTTAAGTACCCTAGATCTGAAAGGAAATCTTGGGTTATTATAGCGGCCTATCATCCCTTCAATTTAAGTTTTATTGGTAAAGTTATAAGTGATTTTCAAATGTTGCGCTGCTAATCGTATACTTTTTAATTCAATCCAAGTTTCCCAAAGCGGATAAGTGCATCTCGAGAATAACGCACAAGGTCCTTATAAGTCGATCCCAATCCACTATAAAATAACGAAAAAGTCGGGTGGGGTCCATTTCATTACTTCGGTTATGCAAGAAAAAAAGGATCTGCGTATTGACCACGCCCAAAACGATAGCTGCTTTTCAGCAGTCGCAATAATAACACATAATATAACATGCGACACTCAAATAAATCTTTCCGCACGGGTTAGCATAATTTGTCTGGTGATAAATATAGAGACTGAAAAGGGACGCCAAAATTATTTCCTCTGTACTTAAAACATAAGAAATGCGTCATTTTAACTTAATCATCAAGTCCAGTTTGACGTAGGAGACTTCTTTCATATAACTCAATAGAAGTCGGCTTTTTCTTTTTTTATATAATTTATTTTAACGTATTGCCTAGGGCACCATAGGACTGCCCCCAATAACTCTTATTTATAGGTCATAATATTCCTATTTCTCGACGCTCAAAATGGCGTGGAAAGTCTCAGAAATGATACCAAGATTTTTCTATTCCGTGTGGTTTCTCTTTGCTTTTTTCGCTCGCATTAGAGCGGCGAGGGGCGCAGTCACACAAAGCTTCGTTCTATCGACCGATCTGTCTCAACATACATAGGGCTACTTCAGACCGAAAGCGATCTCATGCACAGTGTATATGGCAATGGATTGCTTAAGCTGCCCCCTCCTCCTCCTAAGTTTCTACCATAGACCAGTTTAGTAATGACAGCGCGTCAATATTGTGAAAAATTTATCGATGGACAATACAGAAATGTGCTCAGCTGGTGAACAGAAAAAGGAAATATTTGTGAGTATTAAGTGAAAAGGTTACCTCTTTTATTTTGGTAGAAGGTACACAGTTTTCTTTGCATTTTAAAAAGAAAAAAAATGACAAGTTTCACAAACGCTGTCTCTTCATTACAGTCATTGTAAGAAAATCGGGGAACACAGCCAAGTCCTTTTCTCGATTTCCCTATAGTCTTTGCTTAAACGTTAAATGATTTTAACATCGGCAAAAAGCGCTTGATTGCCATTCAATGGAATCTCATCGTGAGCTTACCTTCTGCTCACAGTGTTGGTCACAAGACCCTGGAATCACAAATGCAAAAAAAAATCTCAAGTTAAAACGTTTTCAGTTGATTCCGGTTAGAACGAGGCCAAAGCCGCGGCGAGGCTTCGGCCCAACTGCCGAGCTGAGACCCCGCTAATGTCACTCCTGGCGACGGAATATTATGCAAAATGACATGCTCCCCCCTCGATCACGAAGCAACTTCCCATACATCACGAACGTGCTGTCAAGAGCTGACAGGTCGTACCTGATTTATAGAATTTAGCACAAGATTATTGTGCTCCACGCCAATATTCTCCGCAATCTATCAATCAAACTGCGTGGACCTGTCGAGCGTAATTTGTGTGTGAGTGAGCCAGACAGCAGGGCGGGTCAGAGAAAAAAAATAATGTGTTTTTTATTCTCGTCCCCGTGGCTCCAGATTAAAGGCATGTTATATTATATTATATTACTATATAAGAGTCATTGCCAAAGCCATTTTTTGCGCCCTCTGTCATAGGTTTTGATGTGATATGCGAGTTTCTATTTGTTCTCTCAAAAAAGCCACCGATATTACTCGTGATGTGGGTTCCAGCGTTTTGCACGATTTCCTTTTGATTGACGTGTCCTTTACATATATCGTATTATTCAAATTTTGTACATACGACTGTATGGCAAATTAAAGGAAAATAGAAACCGCGAACAAGCAAATTACAAAATTTTAACAACATGGCCCATATCAGCAATATAAAACTTTATAACAGCTTGCAGTCTGTGTTTGTTGAATCACTCATACTGAAAACTACTTAATCTGCGTGTAGAGCAAATGTCTACCCAATGCAGTAAATCGATGAGATGTCTTGCGTTGACGGATGCGATAGAATAGTGCGCTGGTCTCTAGGTTTTCAGAACCCATCTCAACCAAGACACAATGCAGCTATCTCACCTAACACACTTGAATTACACTTGGTTTCGCTTTTCACGCGTAAACTTGACAACATCTTTGCTTTTGCTCTGGACCTTTCTCTAAACGTCTTCAACCATAACCTCACAAGCAAGTTATATGAACAACTGAATTTCTCCACAGTTTATTTCATCAATTTTTGGCAATGTTACAAAATAGCAAATTAATAAGGATCAAAGGAAAAATTATACATCCATAGTTATTATATCCAATTAAACATTTGTTCTTATTTACAAGTTACATTTATTGCTATCTTTATTTCAATCTACAAGTGTAATATGGGTAATGATCTTTACCATATTTTAATTATAATGTAATAAACTTGATATTAGATATCCTACTGCAATACCCTTAGTGACATACTTGGTAGTCTATATAAATACAAGAAGATTATTTCCAGTGATAAAATCAACCCTAAACAGACATTTTACATAAGGCAAATTTATACCTTCCCAAAACTTTGTTTAAATTGCATTTTATCTACATGTACATCATTCACAAATCTACTNTGGTCTTTAATGTTTGGAGGCTTTCACCTGTTAAATGTATGTGCCCAGGTACTGATTACGGGTTTCTCATTGTCTAGTAGCTTCCACCTGTTATATATATATATGTGCAGAGAAACTAGTTGTAAGTCTGCTGGCTTTAGCCTCTTTGATGTGTTCCATGGTACTGGTTAAAAGACCATAAATTTTCAGTAACTTTCAACTCTTAAATATATACCAAGTGTAAAGTGACGAAAAGTGTAGGTCTTTCAGGTTTCATTTTAACGCTGGGTCCTGGGTTAGATTTGAGGCTGAGTAAGGTGTGTTTATATTCAGACAGACAGGTTTATGTCTACATAACATCGGTAGATTACTAAATTGATTTAGCAGTCTACATCTAGTGAGAGATTGCAATAGACATAATTTAGGATTGTTCCACTCTATAGATTAACTTTCGTAAACAATAGTTAATGAACATGTTGATGACTTAATAGACCCATTGCTCGGGTTTTAACTCTTAAATGACTAGGAAACTAATTTGGGTGATGATGTCTTTTTGACCTAAACCAGTCAAGGTGTGTGTTTCTGGAGGCAGATGTAGCAATATGCTGGTCTGAAGTCTAATTACATGTTGTATATACTGGTGCTATCAAGATAATTGTATTCCGTACAGACATTTATAAGTTGTTAAGCAATTTTCTCTTGTCATGTTGTGGACTTGAGAATAGTGAAAATCTTCAGTATCATTGGCATACTGGACATTTACTTCTGGGTGTTGGTCAAACTACCACCTAGTGGTCATTTTACCTCCATATTGGCCTGAGGATAGCCATTGACTGTGATGGCAGCAAGTTAATGACGCTTGAGATTTTTACTTATTAAGTTACCATAACTTTGCTTGGATTATACATTTGCCAAGATAATTACCTAATTGGTTCAACATGTGGTTGTTACCAATTATTTATAATTTTGATTTAAAAATCATGCAATTATTAAAAACTGGTGCAATTGAAGATCATTAGATCATGTGTTGTAAGACTTGTAACATAAGGTCTAGACTTTTTCATTTTTGTCCGACTTCGACGGGCATTATAAAAGTTATATATCTGTTAAAATTGATGGTGTTTTTGAAAAAAAATACATCTTATCTGAAATGTTATTATACATTTTAAATGAAATTTGTTCAATCTGGGCACCTCTTCTTGAAATGTTTAAGTGTACCATATCTTTTTCCAGTCTTTCATTATTTGTCTATGGCAGCATTAACGTTAACATAATCATTTGATTGGAAGTTTATTGCATTACCATTGCACATATTTTCAAAGTGGGTGCTTGTCCTACGATCTTACTAGTCTTATCATTGTCTTCAGTTTCATTGCTTAGTTTTGTTGCGCCAGCGGGGTTTTCCATATTTTCAAAAAGTTATTGATTTTCTTTAGTGTGTAAAATAGTTGATGTTTGTAAAGCACGTCAGTGTAATTAATTATTTTGAAAAATCACCCTTTACTGTGTCAGCTGCGTATTTGATTCTGAAAACAAGATTTTGTTAAACTGTATGTTGTCACAGGGTGCCGGTAATGAGGCTTTATTATACTCTCTTTTTTTTCACGTTGAAAAAGTTTTTTGGTAGGACAACCTTAAACGGTTTTCCCAGATTCGTTTATCACAAAGAATTTTGTCATATTTCCTTTGTGTTACCCTGAGCTTCAGGTTGTCGTAGAACATCACGCTCAGTTTGGGGGAACCTGTTCTACGATCATTTACATGTCATCAAACAGGGGTCTGAAACGCAGGGTAATGCGCATAGACACTGAAAGCGATGTTCACGCTTCATTCGACTACCTGGTGCATATAAGCAATGATGTGAAGTTTTACAAAAAAAATAATAATAATACCCCTTATGGCTTTTTGTTGCATATATTATGAAGACCTATAGCCTTTACAGCCGATTATTTCGGGAAAAAACATCGTATGCATCGTGTGGCAATCTGTTAGATGAAATCTGATGACTTCGCTGGCTGTTGTAGTAACTTATGTGTAGGTGCATTGTAAACGAATTCTTCCTCCTCACGCACTGTAATCTGATAACATTGATGTGATGGCTACATTTTTCATTGCTAAGTATTTTTAGTCGAGCGTCTTAAACTCCTGTTGACAAGTTTTTTTGTGCCATTGTAAATGCGACTGTTAGTGCTATAACGTCGTACTTATTGCCGAAGATTGTCTTTATTATTGTCATGTTATTTATAGCGCAATTTGAAAATAATTTCTGTATTTTTTTTTCGGGGAAACATTTCCCATCAAAATTTCAACACTAATGAAAATAAATGATACTTATTTATGCGTTTCCTGTTGTTTGGCATCTTATCGCAGTTGAGCGGTGCCTAACACTGACGAATGGCCTGTCGCTCTAAAAATATTAGGAAATAACCAGTGACTTTATTTGGAGGAACTCGGTCGAGATTTTAGGAAAATGCACTAAGATTTACCATTTAAGTACCCTAGATCTGAAAGGAAATCTTGGGTTATTATAGCGGCCTATCATCCCTTCAATTTAAGTTTTTCAATTTAAGTTGGTAAAGTTATAAGTAATTTTCAAATGTTGCGCTGTTTCCCAAAAGTGGATAAGTGCATCTCGAGAATAACGCACAAGGTCCTAATAAGTCGATGCAAGAAAAAAAGCATTTGCATATTGACCACGCCCAAAACGATAGCTGCTTTTCAGCAGTCGCAATAATAACATATAATATAACAAACGACACTCAAATAAATCTTTCCGCACGGGTTAGCATAATTTGTCTGGTGATAAATATAGAGACTGAAAAGGGACGCCAAAATTATTTCCTCTGTACTTAAAACATAAGAAATGCGTCATTTTAACTTAATCATCAAGTCCAGTTTGACGTAGGAGACTTCTTTCATATAACTCAATAGAAGTCGGCTTTTTTTTTTTTCATAATTTATTTTAACGTATTGCCTAGGGCACCACAGGACTGCCCCCAATAACTCTTATTTATAGGTCATAATATTCCTATTCCTCGACATTCAAAGTGGCGTGGAAAGTCTCAGAAATGATACCAAGACTTTCTATTCCGTGTGGTTTCTCTTTGCTTTTTTCGCTCGCATTAGAGCGGCGAGGGGCGCAGTCACACAAAGCTTCGTTCTATCGACCGATCTGTCTCAACATACATAGGGCTACTTCAGACCGAAAGCGATCTCATGCACAGTGTATATGGCAATGGATTGCTTAAGCTGCCCCCTCCTCCTCCTAAGGTTCTACCATAGACCAGTTTAGTAATGACAGCGCGTCAATATTGTGAAAAATTTATCGATGGACAATACAGAAATGTGCTCAGCTGGTGAACAGAAAAAGGAAATATTTGTGAGTATTAAGTGAAAAGGTTACCTCTTTTATTTTGGTAGAAGGTACACAGTTTTCTTTGCATTTTAAAAAGAAAAAAAATGACAAGTTTCACAAACGCTGTCTCTTCATTACAGTTATTGTAAGAAAATCGGGGAACGCAGCCAAGTCCTTTTCTCGATTTCCCGATAGTCTTTGCTTAAACGTTAAATGATTTTAACTTCGGCAAAAAGCGCTTGATTACCATTCAATGGAATCTCATCGTGAGCTTACCTTCTGCTCACAGTGTTGGTCACAAACAAGACTCTGGAATCACAAATGAAAAAAAAAAATCTCAAGTTAAAACATTTTCAGTTGATTCCGGTTAGAACGAGGCCAAAGCCGCGGCGAGGCTTCGGCCCAACTGCCGAGCTGAGACCCCGCTAATGTCACTCCTGGCGACGGAATATTATGCAAAATGACATGCTCCCCCCTCGATCACGAAGCAACTTCCCATACATCACGAACGTGCTGTCAAGAGCTGACAGGTCGTACCTGATTTATAGAATTTAGCACAAGATTATTGTGCTCCACGCCAATATTCTCCGCAATCTATCAATCAAACTGCGTGGACCTGTCGAGCGTAATTTGTGTGTGAGTGAGCCAGACAGCAGGGCGGGTCAGAGAAAAAAAAAATAATGTGTTTTTTATTCTCGTCCTCTGGCTTCAGATTAAAGGCATGTTCTATTATATGATGTTATAATACTATATAAGAGACATTGCCAAAGCCATTTGTGCACCCTCTATCATAGGTTTTGATGTGATTTGCGAGTTTCTATTTGTTCTCTCAAAAAAGCCACCGATATTGCTCGTGATGTGGGTTTCAGCGTTTTGCACGATTTCCTTTTGATTGACGTGTCCTTTACATATATCGTATTATTCAAATTTTATACATACGACTGTATGGCAAATTAAAGAAAATAGAAACCGCGAACAAGCAAATTACAAATTTTTAACAACAGGGCCCATATCAGCAATATAAAACTTTATAACAGCTTGCAGTCTATGTTTGTTAAATCACTCATACTGAAAACTACTTAATCTGCGTGTAGAGCAAATGTCTACCCAATGCAGTAAATCGATGAGATGTCTTGCGTTGACGGATGCGATAGAATAGTGCGTTGGTCTGTTTTCTGAACCCATCTCAACCAAGACACAATGCAGCTGTCTCACCTAACACACTGAAATTAGATATGGTTTTGGTTTTCACGCATTCTGTAAACTTGACAATATCTTTGCTTTTGCTTTGGAACTTTCTCTAAACGTCTTCAACCATAATCTCACAAGCAAGTTATATGAACAACTGAATTTCCCCACAGTTTATTTCATCAATTTTTGGCCATGTTACAAAATAGCAAATTAATAAGGATCAAAGGGAAACATATACATCCATAGTTATTATATCCAATTAAACATTTGTTCTTATTTACAAGTTACATTTATTGCTATCTTTATTTCAATCTACAAGTGTAATATGGGTAATGATATTTACCATATTTTAATTATAATGTAATAAACTTGATATTAGATATCCTACTGCAATACCCTTAGTGACATACTTGGTAGTCTATATAAATACGTGTAGATTATTTCCAGTGATAAAATCATCCCTAAACAAGATCATAAGGCAAATTTATACCTTCCCAAAACTTCGTTTAAATTGCATTTTATCTACATGTACATCATTCACAAATCCACTCTGATATGTTAGGATTTCCATGTTCATAAATACTGTTTAATATGAATTCTGGTTATAATGTCAATTCTTTCTTTTTTTTTTCCTTTTACAAAAATATTTGTAACACATTTTCTTGGCATCTTTAACCATTTTCTAGTGCTTCCTGACCACCATTGTATTGTGTTCTTTTTCAAAATAATGCCTGTAAACTTGCAGATTCAAAGACTGCATTTTTATTTACATCCTTTATAAGCTGTTGATTCCACTACACAACCTCACAAAGGTTTTGAGTTTGGATATGAATGTAGCAAAGGGTGGTGGGTTTAAAAAAAAAAAAACTCTGGTCGAAAAAGGTCGATGCTGAATCAAAATTTGATCTAGTGGCTCCTATGCCTAATATCCGCTTGGGTCATCTTGGGAGGGATGGGGTGGGTAGGTCCACTTTTTTTTTTTTTTAATGAAAAAGAACCCCCTTCAGTTCAGGTAGATTTCACACAGAGTAAAGATTGTGTACACTCCAGTGAGTATCTACCCTTCAACAATCTGGATGCTACACAACAGGTCACCTTACAGGTCATCACTGATTAAGTGTTATTTAACAAAGCAAGCAGGCTGTTTTCTAGGATGCAAATTGATTTTTGCTTCCCCCTATGGAGAGCATAGACTGACAAACCTAAATAAATACTAAAAAAAGGGCACTTTGGTAAATGCATCTGTCAAAGTACTCATCAGTGAATAAATGCACTAGTATTATCCAGTTAATGAGAACTTAATCTGCTGCCTTTTATCGAGATATTTTTTTACTACATCCCTTCTTTCAACTGGATGTTTTTTCTAGTCATTGGTTTTTATAAATGCTAGTCCTAGTAGTTCAACAATCTATCATAGCTTGTCTGTTTTAGAGTCTCCCCCTGGAGTTGATTCAGTCTCGTCAGCAGGTTTCACAACTGCTGCCTTGGGTGGTTTGAGCAGTCCAATATTTCTGAGATACCTGACCAGAAAAGGGGTCACACTGAGTGTGATGGCTATTCTAACTGGAGCAAACACTTTATGTACAGCATAAGCAATCACAAATGTACTGGCGCCTGTGAGGACTCCAGATTCTAAATACTGTGTTCCGATTCCTATCTTTGTGAGAAGTCCAACCATGTCAATGCCGCTGAAAAATAAAAAAAAAAAAAAAAAAAAGATTAATACAAGTTTAACTTTAATTACTCTGAATGCTGAAACATTAACATCTGTTTAATAAATATGGTCTTATTATTGACTAATATTGATATTAAACAATGCTCATTCAGTTGAGGCCAAATTGTGGGAATATATATTTATTCTGAAAATTTAAGAGAAATATGCGAAAAAAATGTTTTCAGTTAAAAATTTGCTTCGCATTTAAGCGTTAAAAACCTTAAAATTGTCTCTTAGAATTTTTTTGTCATTTGGTGACATCATTTATATTTGAACCAATTTCTCTTACTAAAGGCCCATTCCCAGTGTTACAGAGGATAAGACTGCCTAATACAGTCTTTGGGAACTTCACCTAGCCCAGCAAATAATATATGTATTAGACATGTAAAGCTTCGGTTGAGTGCATTATGATCGACTTAACCACAGTTCAAGCAGAAAACAATTCCGTGCTCAATTTCATGTATTTCTGTATTCATTCATGTCCTGACTCTGCCAGGAACAGAGCACTATGTGGCCTATTGTTTACTGCTAAAATCGTGATTTAAGTAGTTGTTACAACACGAGACATCTACTGTTGCACATTCAGTGGCTGATAAGTAGATGTAACCAACTTATCCCAGGCTGCTGCTTCAAACAATAAAATAATTGCACCAGTGTTTCACCTGGAACGCGTGAAATTGTATTTAATATACAGGCAAGCGTGTAAGCAAAATACAAGTGCAATCATTCTATTGCATTTAAGAGACTGAGCTCTCTGCTGCCACCACTGCTTTAAAAGCTTCTTTTTTTTTTTCAAATTCAATTAGCCAGAATAATAAAAAAAAAACTAAAGCCATCTAAGCAAATGTTCAGTTAACAAATACTGGTACTAGTATACATACCAGTATCAACGGATATCAAAGTATATTATTAAAATAAATGCAACTTTAGACTCACACCAAAAATAGCAAGCCAATTATGAT
Source organism: Lingula anatina (assembly GCF_001039355.2). The sequence goes on along the minus strand of NW_019775566.1, from coordinate 111,475 downwards.
GCAACATCTCAAAATTCAATTCAGTTATAGCACGCAAAACCTCATTGTCTGTTAGCAATACACATTTTTATTTTTGTTCATGAATGGATTTGTACATTACAAGGTCTTTTGGCATATAGTGTGTGTGTGTGTGTGTGTGTGTGTATGTGTGTGCTTACTTGTATAAAAGAAACAGACAGGGGACCAACAGAATATACTTCTGCCTAAGCATTGTGGCTCAAAAGATTTCAGTTGAAACTGTGTCCTTTTGTATTTCTTTAAGTTATTATTTGAACCTACATATGGTGGCATTTGGTTGGGTATTGTGACAAAATTTTGACTTCAAATTCATCTTTAATTTTATACAGAAATCTAACTGGTGTCACCAAATTATCAGATAAATAATAAAAGAAAATGTTTTTATAGTCTGTAAATAAGATTATTATTGACATATTATTGACATTATTTTTGACAGAGAGACCAAATAACCAGATTTGTACACTCCATTTTGTGGATTATGATCATGTGAATTGTAATTTTTTTAACGTAAAATTACCATTCATTTGATCAAGTATCCAAGATGGTGAATCAAAATGTAGCGTATGACTCTCATAATTTTATCTCATAGCATTATTCATTTATCCACACAGTAAGTAAACTTCTTAATCTGCACCCTGTCCCAAAACCCTTCCCTTTCCAACTATCATTTCTATCAGGCAACTTGGTGATTAGGTTAGTGGGATGAGCTAAAGCGGAATCACCTGTACTTGCTCATGTTTGTTTACGGAAATAATGAGCGTTATTGTCCAAATTTAGCTATAAACAAATTACAAACACCATGAATGTCCTTCTTTGACTATAAACAAAGTAAATAAAAGATAAGAAAGGGTTTTATTGCACACATACTATGGTATATCTAAAATATGTCAAATAAATTAAAAAAGAGTACTGGAAATATCCTCAGCAGTGTCTGTCTCACTGCCCTACTCATGTTTGTGTATCTCATATACTAAGTTATCTAGATCATTTAATTCAGATATGCTTGATAAATACTCTTATGGTAGACTTTGCTGAGGACAAGCCACCTGCCCTCAGATCCCTCAACTTTGTCTAAAAATATCCCAAACATGACATGACAGATAAGACATAATCAAATAAAACATACTAGTTATGGTAAAGAAAAGAAGTTAACTGTAGAACAAAGAAGTGAATTCCCATGCATGCTGAAAATGAAAGTGAAAGGCACATGCACAAGTCAAATCTAGGTTGTAGTTCTGACCAAGTCTTTACCTTGTCACAGCCAGATAAAAGCCCCCTAAGGAGGCGAGGGAGAGGCTGACGTGGAATACAACCACAGTAGAACCATAATCCTTTACAGCTAGTTTTAGTTTCTGTGCCCCGCTGAGCTGTACCTCTCCTGCTGGCGGTGGTGGGTCAGACTTGGTGCAGTAATGGCGACGCTGGGGAAAAACCAGGGAGGCATAGCCCCTCTTTTGTTGACCAAATTGCTCCTGAAATCAGGATTGTTATGACAAGATATCCTCAGGCAGTCTCTGAATTTTGTCATCTTTAAGTGAAAGGCATCACACCATGAATAAAACTTGACAGGGCAGAATAATTGGTGCTTAGTCAAGGGTTTTGTTACACCTAACAACTAAAGTACATTTACAACAGCCTTTTCTGACTGTCAACTGCCCCCTTACAATTATAATAGCGTAGACAGGTAAAGTACCACCAGTAGAAACATATATAACGAGAGGTGACTGAAAGGCACAGATAACTTAAACCTACATCATCACATGTATACATGTATGCCTACTAAAATGTATAAAGAAAATCACAGCTCTATGCCAAAAGCAACTTCCTTACTTTAAATCGTGTAAGATTTTCTACTTAAAAATGTGCAAAACTACAGTAAGTGTGTGGGTTTTAAAGTAGTATATTTAATTGGTTTACCAGTCAACATCTTGTCAGCCATCAGCAAAGTTTCACTACCTATTTCTATGATGATTTATGTAAATATTATTGCCACCCAGGAAGATGTCACAGGCCACTGTTCATTATGATACAAATCATTGCCATATTTCATACAGGCCCTATATATAGGCTGGAGCAGATCCTCACACAAAAAAAAAGTCTATCGAGAGATTTGTGGATAAAGTGTTATCATTGAAAATGTGATTGCATTTTAGGTCATAGCTTAATGAGTGTCAGTGGGCAGGGCAAGTCTTATTTTCCATGTGGCAATGTTACAGTGTGTGTGTGTGTGTGTGTGTGTGTGTGTATAGGGGTGGGTAATCCTGATTATACAAGAAAGCTGAAAGCAGAATGTGGATGTGAGTCTCATCATTGAAGACGTGTTGTCATATTAGGATCATTTCTAAAGAGGTAGTGAGGGTATGGCTTATTTTCCAGGTATAACTCTTCAAGTGAGGAAATACATATAGTGCCATGCCTGGTAACACTAGGTTATAAAGCTTACAACCGCACCCCTGCATTGAAGCTACTAGTAAAGGAAATTTCAATCACACTCCAGCTTTACCTTGTCTCCATTCTTTTTATAATGAGCATTGATTTTCCTGATCATCTCATCTTGCTCTGCGATGACCTGTGCCACCGTCTTCCTGCCTTCCTGAATTCCCTGCACCTCCCTATCGCAGTCCTGCAGGCCATACTTGCGGCAGTTCTCCAGCCACAGTTTGAACCTCTCACAATCGTCTCCCTGGATGCCCTGGGGGCAGGGGTCCGTGCTGGTCCAATATTTCGGCTCAGGGGGTGCACTGGAGTACTGTCGAGCGCTTGTGTGGTACTTCCGCGAAGGGTAGATCTCGTGTAGGTTATCGTAGACGTACTTGTCATTCCGGAGCTGTCCCCCGCCTGGCATGTTCACGTGGGACGGGGAACCGTTGTTGGTGTCAACGGGCTCGGGGACCATGGTCTGCATCACGCAGTGGAGATCTATGTTACTGTGGGCATCGCAGTAGTTGCTGTCCGGAGAGTCGGTATCGGCAGCCGCGGAGGCCGCCGCGTGCACGTGTACTCTTGCCGTCTCCGACCCTCCAATCATCATCTCCTCTGTCTCCTTAATGGCATCGTCGATTTGGGACAGGACCTCTAAATCCTGGCAGTGGTGAGGTGCAAAAGCGTGCTCAGGTCTCCCGTGTTTTCCTTGAGAGGGTTTATCCTTGATGACTACATGCCCTTGGTCATCCAGAGGGCCTGTCAGTAAGCAAGACGATGTGGAGATGGCTCGGATTCCAGGCAGGGAATATCTGGCTGACCGTAAAGCGAAGGTGCTGCAGATACTTAACATTTTTGGTTCTAAAAAGCTTTGGTTGTTAAGTCACCTTTACAAACTGTGGATATCCAATGCAATTGTGCTAGTTTACACACACGAAGAGACGCTCGATTGACGGTGAAATTCTACTGCTGAAATGTACGGAAATAACACTTAGAGTGACACAGTTTTATAACTCGCATGCGCACGACACACTGCGCAGGCGCATAGCAATCACTTCGCAAGCACGTGCAACTGTTTGCAAACAACTGCGGGTTTCACGAGGACACTGAAATGAGGACAAGGTGTGAGTAAGCACTTTGCGTGCTCATTTGAAACAGCTCAATGTTTTGAAAATAATTGTTTCTTTGTCCTTCCGTCGTTTGCCCCTCCTTCGAAGCAAGTGTGCCCCTTGAATCACGACCCGATTGAAATAAACAAGCATAAGAATAATAAACTCCCTTACCTGTAATAGGCACGTTCACGTTATAATTTTGATTAAGAAGGCACAATTAAACCGCTTATGTATATTGAATACAAATAAAGTAGAAACAAGAAAATATCCGACAGAATAAACTTAATTTCTACACAACAAGATAACAGAATTAATTTAAGATTTTTGTTAAGTTAAGAAAAAAGGACATGCAAGTTAAAATTTCTTAACATTTCTGTTGAAAGCGGGCTAAATCAGTGAAAAGTCAATTTGTGAAATGTCCTGTCAACATGGCCAGGTCTGTAACTATCTTCTTTTTTAAACATTTTACTTTGTATAATTTAGAGATAGGATATGACATATTTTGAAAAAAAAAAAAAATCATTGCTTTATTTTCTTCATTAGTTGCTGCGCCAACTGTGATGTTTTGACCCCTCCTATAGTTTAGGAGGGTACATGTTGCTATTTGTAGCCTCCCAACCTACCATGTTATCACTAGGACAGCTCGACAGATAAATAAAGCATGTAGATATTGCATGATAGTGTTACACGTAGCTGTGTTTCATACAGAAATAACAGAATCATTCCTATATAATTGTGTTCAGAAACTTTATTGTCAAAAGAGGACATAGACCCATGATCGGCTGTCACCTTGATTGGTTAGTAAACGAGCGTCGTAAAATGACCACACATGTATGATTAATAAACCGGGTGCATAAATATAAACCTCACAAAACAACCCTACATTGTCATACTAGTCTACCATAACCCAAACATAGCGTGCTAGGAACGTCTTTTCTCCCACTTTGGAAGTTAAAGGACAATGTTCATGTAAAAATCCATTTCTCGAATTTTGAAGATACAGCACTCAATCTATACACTAGAGGTATGTTTTAATCGATCCCCGCCATTTAAAAATTATAAAAACAATATNTTCCCCCCCGGGGGGGGGGGACCACCCCCCCCCCCAACCCCCCCCCCTTGGTGGCTTCGCCCCCTCGTGTCCGCTTACTGCCCCCCCCCCCCCCGGCAGTTTGCTTAGGCTACGGCCCTGTAACTTATTGTATGTACGTCCATTTTTTCTCATCTTTTTTAAAAAAATAAAATCAAGCTGTGCTGTAACACGTAATTTGCTAATACAATGTATGTCTGCTCCATATTTAGCTAAGGTGGTGTACACGTCAGCATTATTTAACCATAGAGTTGTACAGGAAAACTAAACTGAAAAATATTAACGAGGATTCGTAAATATTGTGGAAAAATGCCAAGATATAAAAAATACACATAAATTAAAACCGTGTTTCTTCATTACCAGCTTTTCAAACGGTGACTCCGCGACTAAATTCCACAAAATCAAACCAAAATGGACGACAATGAGTACGATTCCTTGGGAGCCACTGAGAAAGGCCCTAACGAGAAAGTGCCACTGATTCAACATGGAACGTCAAGACACAAACCAAGGTGCCCAATAACAGTGGAACCAGTCATGTTTCTTTATTTTCTGGGAACAGTTGCTACAGCGCCACTGGCAACACAATACCTTCACGCCAAGGTAGCAGACGACCTTCACTTCGACCCCGAGCAGTACCATAGCAACCAGTCAGAGGACATCTCCATCTGCCTTTTGAACGCGTCAGACCCAGTTGTTAAGATGGAACAACTAGTGCAGGAAATATCGTCTGGCTGGCTTCAGAAGTTCGGCCTAGCAACGATGATTCCCGCCATAATCGTCACGACGTTTTATGGTTCGTACAGCGATAAGGGAGGACGGAAATTCTGTATTCTGCTTCCCTGTGTCGGCAGTTTCATCAAAAATGTGTGCAACATTATCGTGGTCACTTTCAAACTGGACATCTCCTGGCTTGTTATCACTTGTGTCATTGAAGGTATTTTCGGACACTATGCCACTCTCCTTATCGGGGGCATGTCATACATTGCTGACATCACAACAAAGAAGCAACGTGCTTTCAGAATTCTAGTCTTAGAAGTCATGTTATGGCTTGGTTCGGCCATTTCCCAGGTGATCATTGGCTATTGGATTAAGGCTGACCCAACTTTTCTTGGACCAACAGTATTCATTACAGTATTATACGGGGCATCTGCCCTATACACGTTTTTTCTAATCACTGAAACTGTAGAAAAAGATCCAGAAGCACGCTTCTTCACCCTGGACAACGTCAAGGCAATGCTTCTGATGTACGTCAGTGCCCCAAATGGAGAAGATCCGTCACGGGTTTGGAAAATCCGGACTCTGTGCTTCACTATGCTCTTCGGGACAATGTCCCTCGTGGCCACGTCGACCGTAGACGTTTTGTACGAACTCAACTTTCCGTTCTGTTGGACGTCTACGAAGATTGGATGGTATACCGCGGCGGTCTCCGTTGCCAAACAGGTGGCTGGGCTGTTGACGCTGCCACTGTTTAAGCGGTGTAAGATGCCCGAGCCCGTGATAATGATGATCGGTACGATGAGCGCTTTACTTTGGAAGGGTATGGTTGCATTTGCAAACCATGACTGGGAAATGTACGTTGGTAAGTGGGAAGAAATACTTTTCTTCGCGTAGAAGACAATTATGCTGTATCAACGTTTTTAATGAAATTTTTCTTTATAAATACATTTTCATCATGTATTTTTAAGAGGGCATGTTCCCTCTGCTTTGATCATACGTCTGAACATTACGCAAATATTGAATCAAAATGCTAAGAAGTAGATGAAAAAGGTCTTCACTGTTAACATTATTCTAATATGCCTCTCTCTCTCTCTCTCTCTCTCTCTCTCTCACACACACACACACACACACACACACACACACACACACACACTTAAAGAGAGAGGGAGAGAGAGAAAGAGAGAGAGAGAGAAGAAGGTATAGAGATCTACAATTTTTTCAGCCGGTGGTCTTGGCGTTCTTGGGATCCTCCTCGTCCCCATGCTGCGTGCCGTCATGTCAAAGCAGGTCTCCGCTCACGAACAAGGTAAAGACATGGGGGTGGGGCGGGAATCTCAGCTCCTTGCTTTCTGTAACGATCCCCTCGGCGTTCATGAGGGACAAAAAGTAACGCATGGGAAAACAATACAAAAATGCCTCATTGCTGTAAATAGTTACCCTGAGTGTCAGAGCAACGTAAAAGCTAGCTTGTTAAATATATACCTTGTGATGGAGTCGCTTTTGGGTTATATATGAAATCAAGATCGAGCTGGCAATACCGGAATCTAGAACCTAGGGTATAAATAATTCATCCTTTGATTTTACTTATACAGCTGTTGTTACATGTATTACATAGTAACAGTTGTCATCCTGACTGGAGGTGAAAGTAAAGGAAGTTATAGGAAGCATATCATTAATGCCGTCAAAAACTTTTAATTATTTTTTGTGAAATTGAAAACAGGCTTCCAAAATCCGTTGTAGACCCTGGACACTGAAGGGCAAATAAAAGTATTGCTTTATTGTGCGTACATTGTTTAAACCTTTTATTACTTTTTCTAGGCACTTTATTTGCGAGTATTGCTTCCATAGACTGTGCTTGCTCTCTGCTCGGTGGCGTCTTGTTTTCTACCGTATACGAATACACTGTGATGTACTATCGTGGCGCCGTCTACCTGACAATGGTTGGCATGTATGCAATAGCTCTAATTGCTATATTGTAAGTATAGGGCCTATGCAATGGAATTATTAGTCATAATCAACTATTACTTTAATCGCGTATAGATATACTTAGGAAAATATTACGCAGAACGAAATATTGTGATTTTGTTGTAATTTAGTTGCATACAGTGTTGTATTATTTGATGATCATTTAGACTTAAAAAGAGGCAAGAATATCTAAAATGTATGCTTTGTGATAAATACTACAGTTTTTTTCTATATGCATATGCAAACAACAGAAAAAAAAACAAACCTCAGATTTGAATATTTCACTTCATACCACTACATGAAAATTGAAATTAATTTTATATAATTATTTATCAAAATGATTGAAAATAGGATAGAAGAACAATCAACCATCTTTTTAAGAAAGCAATGAACAAGAGAAATTCCAAAACTCTTAAAATTGATTTTGTGCTCAGTGCTACAAGGATGTGACCAAACCTATCAGGTCGAAGCCTTAATGTACCATATCACGTTGAAACTCGAGAAAAAAATCGAATATGGGAGATAGGTTTGGGGTTTTCAAACTCTTAAGTTTAAATATCCAATATCGCGACCAGCTTATTCATCTCACCATCAATTCTTTCTTTAGGTATTACTTCATAAGGTCTGGCAGAGAACAAAAACAGAATATGTTGCAGAAAAGTTGTTCCTCCGTGCACAACCATGATGACATGCGTGTTCAGTGACGTCGTTCCCAGAGCCGAAGCAGACATAACAGACTCCTCTTCAGTGGCGGATTTAGGGGGTGTCAGGGGGGTCCTGACCCTCCCCCCCTTTAATTTCCGATAAAAAATCACACCAATAGTCCCCTCTTGAAATTAGATTTGATTTTCGATTAGCTCAATTATAGTTCTAAACCGTGCCAAATGGCACTGTTCGCCCTCTAAAATAGCAAAAAATTTTCGGGGCCCTTCAGCGGGACCCAAACCCAACGCCAAGGGGTGGGAGGGGGTGAGGGTCATATAATCCTGGTACTGCCACTGCTCTCAAGTCACCGCATTCAAAAGCCATGGGCAGATCTGGAGTAGGGCGGGTCGTTTGCCGTGCACGCTCCTCTCGGAAACTAATTTTCTTCATCATCCCTTTACGGCTAGCAGCCTTAACTTCCAAAGTGGGAGAAAAGACGTTCCTATCACGCTATGTTTGGGTTATATGGTAGACTAGTATGACAATGTAGGGTTGTTTTATGAGGTTTATATTTATGCACCCGGTTTATTAATCATACATGTGTGGTCATTTTACGACGCTCGTTTACTAACCAATCAAGGTGACAGCCGATCATGGGTCTATGTCCTCTTTTGACAATAAAGTTTCTGAACACAATTATATAGGAATGATTCTGTTATTTCTGTATGAAACACAGCTACGTGTAACACTATCATAAAATATCTACATGCTTTATTTATCTGTGGAGTTGTCCTAGTGATAACATGGTAGCAGGTTGGGAGGCTACAAATAGCAACATGTACCCTCCTAAACTATAGGAGGAGTTAAAACATCACAGTTCGCGCACCATCTAATTTAGAAAATGAAGCAATTATTATTATTTTATTATTATTTATTATTATTTTTATTATTTTTTATTTATTTATTTTTTGCAAAATATGTCATATCTTATTTCTAAATTATACAAAGTAAAATGGTTAAAAAAGAAGAGAGTTACAGACCTGGTCATGTTGACAGGACATTTCACAAACTGACTTTGCACTGATTTAGCCCGGTTTCAACAGGAATTTTAACTTGCATGTCGTCTTTTTTTTTTAACTTAAAAAATCTTAAACTCATTCTGTTATCTTGTTGTCGTGTAGAAATTAAAATTTATTCTGCCGGATATTTTCTTGTTTCTACTTTAGTTGTATTCAATATAGGCCTACACAAGCGGTTTAAATGTGCCTTCTTCATTAAAATTATAACGTGAACGTGCCTATTAAAAGTAAGGGAGTTTATTCTTTTGCTTGTTTATTTCAATCGGGCCGTGATTCAAGGGGCACATTTGCTTCGAAGAAGGGGCAAACGACGGAAGGACAAAGAAACAATTATTTTCAAAACATTGAGCTGTTTCAAATGAGCACGCAAAGTGCTTACTCACACCTTGTCCTCATTTCAGTGTCCTCGTGAAACCCGCAGTTGTTTGCAAACAGTTGCACGTGCTTGCGAAGTGATTGCTATGCGCCTGCGCAGTGTGTCGTGCGCATGCGAGTTATAAAACTGTGTCACTCTTGGTGTTATTTCCGTACATTTCAGCTGTAGAATTTCACCGTCAATCGAGCGTCTCTTCGTGTGTGTAAACTAGCACAACTGCATTGGATATCCACAGTTTGTAAAGGTGACTTAACAACCAAAGCTTTTTAGAACCAAAAATGTTAAGTATCTGCAGCACCTTCGCTTTACGGTCAGCCAGATATTACTTGCCTGGAATCCGAGCCATCTCCACATCGTCTTGCTTACTGACAGGCCCTCTGGATGACCAAGGGCATGTAGTCATCAAGGATAAACCCTCTCAAGGAAAGCACGGGAGACCTGAGCACGCTTTTGCACCTCACCATTGCCAGGATTTAGAGGTCCTGTCCCAAATCGACGATGCCATTAAGGAGACAGAGGAGATGATGGTTGGGGGGCCGGAGACGGCAAGAGTACACGCGCACGCGGCGGCCTCCGCGGCTGCCGATACCGACTCTCCGGACAGCAACTACTGCGATGCCCACAGTAACATTGATCTCCACTGCGTGATGCAGACTATGGTCCCCGAGCCCGTTGACACCAACAACGGTTCCCCGTCCCACGTGAACATGCCAGGCGGGGGACAGCTCCGAAATGACAAGTACGTCTACGATAACCTACACGAGATCTACCCGTCGCGGAAGTACCACACTAGCGCTCGACAGTACTCCAGTGCACCCCCTGAACCGAAATATTGGACCGGCACGGACCCCTGCCCCCAGGGTGTCCAGGGAGACGACTGTGAGAGGTTCAAACTGTGGCTGGAGAACTGCCGCAAGTATGGCCTGCAGGACTGCGATAGGGAGGTGCAGGGAATTCAGGAAGGCAGGAAGACAGTGGCACAGGTTATTGCAGAGCAAGATGAGATGATCAGGAAAATCACTGCTCATTATAAGAAGAATGGAGACAAGGTAAAGCTGGAGTGTGATTGAAATTTCCCTTACTAGTAGCTTCAATGCTGGGGTGCGGTTGTAAGCTTTATAACATAGTGTAAGCAGGCGTGGCATTATGGATTTCCTCACTAGGTGAATAATAATGATACATGGAAAACAACACCTACTCTCACTACCTCTTTAGAAATGATGCTAATATGACAACACATTTTCAGTGATGAGATTCACACCTACCATTTGCTTTCAGCTTTATATTATCAGGAATATCCCCCCCTCCTCAACACACACACACACACACACACACACACACACACTCTCTAAAAGATTGCTACATGGTAAATAAGACTTGCCCATCCACTGATACTCCTTTAGATATGACCTAAAATGCAAGCACATTGTCTATGATAAGACTTAATCCACATTCCTCTCGATAGACCTTTAGTGTGTGAGGATGGGATGTGCTCCAGTCTATATATAGGGTCTGTGTGAAATATGTCAATGATTTGTATAATAATGAGCAGTGGCCTGTGACATCTTCCTGGGTGGCAATAATATATAAATCATCATAGAAATAGGTAATGAAACTTTGCTGATGGCTGACAAGATGTTGACTGGTAAACCAATTAAATATACTACTTTAAAACCCACACACTTACTGTAGTTTTGCACATTTTTAAGCAGAAAATCTTACACGATTTAAAGTAAGGAAGTTGCTTTTGGCATAGAGCTGTGATTTTCTTCATACATTTTAGTAGGCATACATGTATATATGTGATGATGTAGGTTTAAGTTATCTGTGCCTTTCAGTCACCTCTCGTTATATATGTTTCTACTGGTGGTACTTTACCTGTCTACGCTATTATAATTGTAAGGGGGCAGTTGACAGTCAGAAAAGGCTGTTGTAAATGTACTTTAGTTGTTAGGTGTAACAAAACCCTTGACTAAGCACCAATTATTCTGCCCTGTCAAGTTTTATTCATGGTGTGATGCCTTTCACTTAAAGATGACAAAATTCAGAGACTGCCTGAAGATATCTTGTCATAACAATCCTGATTTCAGGAGCAATTTGGTCAACAAAAGAGGGGCTATGCCTCCCTGGTTTTTCCCCAGCGTCGCCATTACTGCACCAAGTCTGACCCACCACCGCCAGCAGGAGAGGTACAGCTCAGCGGGGCACAGAAACTAAAACTAGCTGTAAAGGATTATGGTTCAACAGTAGTTGTATTCCACGTCAGCCTCTCCCTCGCCTCCTTAGGGGGCTTTTATCTGGCTGTGACAAGGTAAAGACTTGGTCAGAACTACAACCTAGATTTGACTTGTGCATGTGCCTTTCACTTTCATTTTCAGCATGCATGGGAATTCACTTCTTTGTTCTACAGTTAACATTTTTTTCCTTACCATTACTAGTATGTATTATTTGATAATGTCTTATCTGTCATGTCATGTGTAGGTTTGGGATATTTGTATACAAAGTTGAGGGATCTGAGGGCAGGTGGCTTGTCCTCAGCAAAGTCTACCATAAGAGCATTTATCAAGCATATCTGAATTAAATGATCTAGATAGTAGTATATGAGATATGCAAACATGAGTAGGGCAGTGAGACAGACACTGCTGAGGATATTTCCAGTACTCTTTTTTAATTTATTTGACATATTTTAGATATACCATAGTATGTGTGCAATAAAACCCTTTCTTATCTTTTATTTACTTTGTTTATAGTCAAAGAAGGACATTCATGGTGTTTGTAATTTGTTTATAGCTAAATTTGGACAGTAACGCTCATTATTTCCGTAAACAAACGTGAGCAAGTACAGGTGATTCCGCTTTAGCTCATCCCACTAACCTAATCACCAAGTTGCCTGATAGAAATGATATTTGGAAAGGGAAGGGTTTTGGGACAGGGTGCAGATTAAGAAGTTTACTTACTGTGTGGATAAATGAATAATGCCTGGCTTTGAGATAAAATTATGAGAGTCATACACTACATTTTGATTCACCATCTTGGATACTTGATCACATGAATGGTAATTTTACGTAAAAAAAAAAATTACAATTCACATGATCATTATCCACAAAATGGAGTGTACAAATCTGGTTATTTGGTCTCTCTGTCAAAAATAAGGTCAATAATATGTCAATAATAATCTTATTTACAGACTATTAAAACATTTTCTTGTATTACTTATCTGATAATTTGGTGACACCAGTTAGATTTCTGTATAAAATCAAAGATGCCTTTGGAGTCAAATTTTGTCACAATACCCAGCCAAAATGCCACCATGTAGTTTCAAAGAATAACCGAAAGATTTACCAAAGGACACAGTTTCAACTGAAATTTTATGACCACAGTGCTTGGGCAGAGCCTCCGGGGGGGGGGGGGGGGGTTTGGTGTTGTCTCCATTTGTACCCCCCCCCCCCGGGGGGCCGGCCCCGGGTTTACAAACCCCCCCCCAAAAAAACACCGC
>NW_019775566.1:50595-98325 GCF_001039355.2 Lingula anatina | reverse complement strand
GTGTGTGGGTGGGGGTGTCCCCCTCCCACGGTGTGGAAAATTTTTAAAAACTGTATGTATAATACTGCATTCTGGTGCATTTTAACTGTTATTTATTGCTCAATCAGGAGTCAGAAATTGCGATTATTTTTTTTGCACCTCAAATCCCAGAGTTATGAGTTATCAACTGCATCCCCAAAACAGTACCGCGTACAAATTATATGGTTTTATTACAAGGTATAACAAACTGAAATGAAACTTACGTTATGCAACACTTGGCGAATACCGACTTGAAAACTAGATTAATCCAAGTCAAGGTCAAATTCACCACGATCGCAGTCAATGAGAATTTCTAACTTTTTCTGAACTTCAGCTGCTCCATCTACGTATGAGCCATCACCTAATGGTTATCGGTTTTAATGTAGTAGGCAGACTCCAAGTTGTGGTCACCTTTGTCCCATGTACGTCTCCCTATAATATCTTGCTGTAACATCGACCGCGTGACAATGGAGACAACACAATCCGCATGTGACCTCTTCCTGTTTCTACTTTATAACCCCATTTGATTTGCTTGTATCACATGTCGATAACAAATGCTACTAAATTTGGCGTGGCTAGGGATAGACTTGTTTTGTATGAAGAGGCGAAGGAGTAGTCAAATTTGGAACACTGTTGTCAGAATGTCGTCGTTATCCAAGATTTATATCTCTGTCTATAGGCCTACTTTTTTGGGGTAATATAAAGATATACAGGCCCGTAGCCAGCAATTTCAAAGGGGGGGTTCTTTTTCTGAAAATGTGGACCTTTTACCATATAATCCCCATGTACCTAGGTCAAATTTTACCCAGAGTGGACCTTTTTCCAGCAAAAAGGGGGGTTCTTTCGAACCCCCCGAACCCCCCCTGGCTACGGGCCTGATATATATACGTGCGCCTGATTAGAAAGAACATACACTGTACTTATCAACACAATGTTAGTGCCCTCTTTCGCGCGGATAAGACGTACTTTAAATCGTAACAACGCAACCAGTGACAGTATTATTGTATCACACACATCAGTGCTATTTGGGATATATGGTACACGGTACAGGAGACTTACATATTTTCCTCCCTGCATCAACTCCTTAGAGAATAGCGGCACACAGAAGAAAAAGAACCCTATTTCATTTTGCCGTTAACAAAGTTGACTCTCCCCCACCCCCCACCGCACTGGCAGTTCCTAAACACCATATTTTGGGCCTCAAGCATTCTATTTTACATGCGTTTTAATTTGCATGAGCCTTGATCCTTCAATTCAGAGGAGTACATTGTATGTAACAATGGTATCAAAGGCCTGCGCAATATCTCCACATTCTTTCCACATCTTGCAGCGTGCGACGTATAAAAGCTGTGCGCTCGAGAGTAGAAATAGATGGTTGATCGATGTACTAGTATTACATGAAGACAAAATTTGCACACACCATACCGCGGCCTTCTCGTTTGATAATGATAAAGTCTTATCTCTAACATGTTGACATCATAGGGACCATTCCCATAACCCTATCGTACTAGCAGGATAGATCTATCTTCGAGGGAATTCTCGCTAAATTGTGGTCAGTTTAAGTGTGCAGGAAAGTTAATTGCCCCCGAACAGCTTCAGTGGGCGTGACCGACATTTAAGCTGCTTAAACTGAATGCAATTTTTTGAGAATTCCCTCGGAGTTACATCGATCCTGCTAGTACAATATATAGGTTTATGGAAACCCAGTCGTATATTTGTACATATCTACACTGGTGCAAATTTTCTGTATATTTGTACTGTTGTACGGAATTGACCGATGTTAACCGTATGGTAATGGACACTTGAATACACATCAATATCCGTAATGTCACTTTCTCTGCACGCGACTGTATATATGAAGTAAAGTGTGTATGGGTTCGATGGCAATTATATGAAATTTAAAGTTAATCAGATACCATTTGGTGTTATCAGTTTGAACAGTGCCTCACATTCTATAATTATATAATATTCAATTATATATTTTATAGTAGTTTGCATCTTTATTTTCTTTGTTAATAGCTCTTTTTGAACTTTAAGAAACATTTCGATCACACTGGATTTGATTTGTGTTTTGTTTAAGTGGTGGCATCTGGCAAATTCAGTTATAACGACCAAGCTGAATTTCCTCATATTATCAACACAATAGAAAAAGGAGCGTGAAGGGGGGGGGGAGTACAGGGGGGTTAACCTTGATCCAGTGTTTCTATACCGAGACCAGACCCTCTGCATGGTTCTGACTGAACAATTCAATTGTATCGATATTCTGACATTGCTTATATTCCGCCTCTTCAGGTTAATAATTTGACGCCTATAACCGTTAGATAATTGCCTGTATCTTGCCATATTGGAGGAAGAAAGGAATAACATTTGCTGTACATGTACAAGACCAACAATACAATTCCATGGTATAGCGGTTTTATGCTCATTAGTCACATTATAAGTAGACCAGGCATTATAACTACCCAAGATCTACTCTTATTACTCTGATTTAGGGGGTGACACTTCTATTGTCCAGTGTGTGTAGATATTGCATGATAGTGTTACACGTAACTGTGTTTAATAAAGAAATAACAGAATCATTCCTATATATTTGTGATCAAAAACTTTATTGTCAAAGGAAGACAGGCTTTCACTTTGATTGGTTAGTAAACGAGTGTCGTAAAATGACCACACATGTATGATTAATAAACCGGGTACATAAATAAAAACCTCATAAAACAACCCTACATTGTCATACTAGTCTACCATAACCCAAACATAGCGTGCTAGGAACGTCTTTTCTCCCGCTTTGGAAGTTAAGGCAACCATGAAGGGATGGCGAAGAAAATTAAGTTTCCGAGAGGAGTGTGCACGTTAAACGACCCGCCCTACTCCAGATCTGCCCATGAATTCTGTATGCGATGACTTAAGAGCAGTGGCAGATCCAGGATTATATGACCCTTCCCCCACCTTCCCCTTGGCGTTGGGTTCGGGGTCCGCTGAGGGCCCCGAATTTTTTCTATTTTAGAGGGCGAACGTTGCCATTTCGTACGGCTTAGAACTATGATTCATCTACTCAATAATCTAATTTCAGAGGGGACCACTGGTGTGACTTTTTATCAGAAATTGAAGGTGGGGGGGGGGGGGGGGGGGGTCAGGGCGCCCCTCCCCCTCCCCCCTCTAAATCCGCCATTGAAGAGGTATCTGTTATGTCTCTTTGGGCTCAGGGAACGCCGTCACTTGAACACACATGTCATCATGGTTGTGAACGGAGAAACAACTTTTCTTCACCATATTCTGTTTTCGTTCTCTGCTAGACCTTATGAAGTAATACCTAGAGAAAGAAGGGACATGATGAGATGAATGAATTGGTCGCGATATCAGGTATTGATAATTATAGTTTGAAATCCAAAAACCTATCTGCCATATTCAATTTTTCCCTTGAGTTTCAGCGTATGGTACATAGGTTTGGTAACATTCCTGTAGTACTTGGCACAAAAATCAATTTTAAGAGAGTTTTGGAGTTTTTCTTGTTCATTGCTTTCTTAAAAAGATGGTTGGTTGGTCTTCTTAAAACTTGTATACTGCAATTGTTCTGTTAGCCTACATGTATTTTCAATCATTCTGATAAATAATTAAATGAAATTAATTTCAATTTTCATGTAGTGGTATGGAGTGAAATTTCTTGAAAATATAGTGAAATATTCACATCTGAGGTTTGCTATATTTTTATTTTGTTTGCATATGCATCTAGAGAAATTCCGTAGTATTTACTACAGAGCATACATTTTAGATACTTTTTGCCTCTTTTATGAAGTTGAAATGATCGCCAAACGCTGTATACGTTTTACAACTAAATTATAGCAAAATCAAATTATTTTGTTCTGTGTAATATTGTCCTGGGTATATTTTTACTCGATTAAAGTAACAGTTGATTATGACTAATAATTCCATTGCATAGGCCCTATACTTACAATATAGCAATTAGAGCTATGGTATACATGCCAACCATTGTCAGGTAGACGGCGCCACGATAGTACATCACAGTGTATTCGTATACGGTAGAAAACAAGACGCCACCGAGCAGAGAGCAAGCACAGTCTATGGAAGCAATACTCGCAAATAAAGTGCCTAGAAAAAGTAATAAAAGGTTTAAACAATGTACGCACAATAAAGCAATACTTTTATTTGCCCCTCAGTGTCCAGGGCCTACAACGGATTTTGGAAGCTCTTATAAATTTCACATAAAATAATGACAAGTGTTTGACGGCATTTGTGATATGCTTCCTATAACTTCCTTTACAATGACAATTGTGACTACGTAATAACAACAACAGTACTAGTAAAACCAAAGAATGTACTTTTGATAGCAATGGCGAATTTTTGCATTGTTTTCCCATGCGTCTGAAGTACGATAGCCTGCACCGACCCCTGAACCACGATAACGTTCCGACGAGCATAGAGATATACCAGTAAGATGCGTTAATTTGTCTCTCATGAACACCGAGGTGATCGTTACAGAAAGCAAGGAGCTGCGATTTCCATCCCACCCCTATGCTTTTACCTTGTTCGTGAGCGGAGACCTGCTCGGACATGACGGCACGCAGCACAGGGACTAGGAGGATCCCAAGTACGCCAAGACCACCGGCTGAAAATGAATTGTAGATCTCTATACCCTCGTCTCCTCTCTCCCTCTCTTTCTCTCTCTATCTACGTGTGTGTGTGTGTGTGTGTGTGTGTGTGTGAGTGTGTGTGAGAGAGAGAGAGAGAGAGAGAGAGAGAGAAACGTATTAGAATATGCCCTTGTTTTGTTAATGTTAGCAGTGAAGACCTCTGTTTATTATTTTTCATCTACTTCTTAGCATTTTGATTCAATATTTGCATAACAGACGTATGGACAAAGAAAAGGGAACATGCTTCCTTAAAAAATGCACGATGAAAATGTATAAAGAAAAATTTTACTAAAAACATTGATACAGCCAAATTATCTCCTACGTGAAGAACGGTTTCTTTCCCACTTACCAACGTACATTTCCCAGTCATGGTTTGCAAATGCCACCATACCCTTCCAAAGTAAAGCGCTCATCGTACCGATCATCATTATCACGGGCTCGGGCATCTTACACCGCTTAAACAGTGGCAGCGTCAAGAGCCCAGCCACCTGTGTGGCAACGGAGACCGCCGCGGTATACCATCCAATCTTCGTAGACGTCCAACAGAACGGAAAGTTGAGTTCGTACAAAACGTCTACGGTCGACGTGGCCACGAGGGACATTGTCCCGAAGAGCATAGTGAAGCAAAGAGTCCGTATTTTCCAAACGCGTGACGGATCTTCTCCATTTGGGGCACGGGCGTACATAAGAAGCATTGCCTTGACGTTGTCCAGAGTGAAGAAGCGTGCTTCTGGATCTTTTTCTACAGTTTCTGTGATTAGAAAAAACGTGTATAAGGCAGATACCCCGTATAATACTGTAATGAATACTGTTGGTCCAAGGAAAGTTGGGTCAGCCTTAACCCAATAGCCAATGATCACCTGGGAAATGGCCGAACCAAGCCATAACATGACTTCTAAGACTAGAATTCTGAAAGCACGTTGCTTCTCCGTTGTGATATCAGCAATGTATGACATGCCCCCGATGAGGATAGTGGCGTAGTACCCGAACATACCTTCAATGACACAAGTGATAACAAGCCAAAAGATGTCCAATTTGAAAGTGACCACGATGATGTTGCACACATTTTTGATGAAACTTCCGACACAGGGAAGCAGAATACAGAATTTCCGTCCTCCCTTATCGCTGTACGAACCATAAA
Organism: Lingula anatina; assembly: GCF_001039355.2. The sequence continues at coordinate 92,514 of NW_019775566.1, read as the reverse complement.
ACGTCGTGACGATTATGGCGGGAATCATCGTTGCTAGGCTGAACTTCTGAAGCCAGCCAGACGATATTTCCTGCACTAGTTGTTCCATCTTAACCACTGGGTCTGACGCGTTCAAAAGGCAGATGGAGATGTCCTCTGACTGGTTGCTATGGTACTGCACGGGGTCGAAGTGAAGGTCGTCTGCTACCTTGGCGTGAAGGTACTGTGTTGCCAGTGGCGCCGTAGCAACTGTTCCCAGAAAATAAAGAAACATGACTGGTTCCACTGTTATTGGGCACCTTGGCTTGTATCTTGACGTTCCATGTTGAATCAGTGGCACTTTCTCGTTAGGACCTTTCTCAGTGGCTCCCAAGGAATCGTACTCATTGTCGTCCATTTTGGTTTGATTTTGTGGAATTTAGTCGCGGAGTCACTGTTTGAAAATTTGCTAATGAAGAAACACAGTTTTAATTTATTTGTATTTACATATTGGCATTTTTTCACAATATTTACGGATCCTCGTTAGGCCACATTTTTTTTTTAATGGATGACATCCTGCGCGCGCACCGATTTTCGTCCGTTCTCCGAAAAAGAAAATTACCCCCAACGAAGTCGGTTGTCGCAAACGTCCTTATTGAATTTTGCCGGAAAATGAGCTCTCTGCGCATGCGTATTATCGCTACCTGGAAATTGGCGGCTTTGCCGTCAAACTCATCTCTAGGATTGCTGATAAATTACACGACAATTAAAGTCATAAGGAGGACGGAGGCCGTCGTTTGGATTGGTATGTCATTGATATTGGGCATAGAGATATCACCTTTCTACAATTATACGAAAGGCTGGCGGCGGCCAGAGATTATCGCCCGTACTGTGTACTGACAGCTTTCCTTTACTAACGTAGTTTTTTTTTTTTTTTTTTTTTTAACTGTTTTTTTTTTTCGCCCTCTCGCACCGATTTCGGGATCCCCAGAGGAAGTCATCCATAAAAATAAAAAAGTGTGGCCTTACTATTTTTCAGTTTAGTTTTCCTGTACAACTTAATGATAATATAAGGCTCACTTGTACCTCATCTTTGCTAAAAATGAAACAGACATCCATTGAATTAAGCAAACTGCGTGTTAAAGTACAACTTAATCTTATTTAAAGAGGGTAAGAATGAGTTGACGTATATACAGCAAGTTATCAAAAATAGTCCCGTGAAGAATATCGCGTTGAAAATTACAAGGCTCCATTTCACAGTAAAACAAACAGAAATGAAAACTTACGTTATGAAACATCTGGCGAATGCCGACTTGAAAACTAGATTAATCCAAATCAAGATCAAATTCACCACGATCACAGTGAATCGGAATTTTTAACTTTCTCTGAACTTCAACTGCTCTATCCACGTTTGATCTATCACGTAGGCATCTTACCTAATAGTTATCGGTTATAATGTAGTTGTCAGACTCCAACCAAGTTGTGGTCACCTTTGTCCATTGTACATGTCCTTCTAATATCTTGCTGCAACTTTAACCGCGTGACAATGGAGACAATACAATCCGTAAGTGACCTCTTCTTGTCTAGTTTATAACCCCATTTAATTTGGTAACATCTCAAGTCGTATCAAATGCTACAAAATCTGCTGTGGCCTGGGATAAACTTCTGTTTTGTATGAAGAGACAAAGGAGTAGTCAAATTTGGAACACTGTTGTCAGATTGTTGTCGTTATCCAAGATATAAATCTCTGCCTAGGCCTACTTTTGGGATAATATAAAGATATATACCTGTACCTGATTAGAAAGACATACAGTTACACTGTACTTGTCAACACAATGATGGTGCCCTCTTTCGCACGGATACTTGACGTACTTACAAATCACAACAACGTGACCAGTGACACTATTATTTAATCACCACACAGAAGTGATATTTGGGATATACGGTACACGGTACAGCAGACTTTCATATCACCTACATGTATCAACTCCTTAGAGAATAGAGGCACACAGAAGAAAGGGAACCCTATTTCATTTTGTCGTTAATAAGGTTTATTCTCACACCCCCCCCCCCACCACCACCACCTCCACACTCGCATTCCCTAATTATAAACGCCACATTTTGTGCATCAAATATTCTATTTCAGATCCGTGTTAATTTGCGTGAGCTTTGGTCTTTCAAATCAGAGAAGAACATTTTATGTGACAATTGTATCGATGGCCTTCACAACATCTCCACATTCTGCGCTGGGGAGTAGAAATAGATAGGTGATCGATGCACTAATATTATATGAAGACAAAGTTCACACACACCATACCGCCGCCTTCTCGTTAAATAATGATAAAGTCTTATCTCTAACATGTTGACACCATAGGGACCATTCACATAACCCTATCGTACTAGCTGGGTCGATCTATCTCCGAGGGGATTCTCGCTAAATTGCGATCAGTTTAAGCGTGCAGGAAAGTTAATTACCCTCCTAGCAGCTTCAGTGGGCGTGACCGACACTTAAACCGCTTAAACTGAATGCAATTTACTGAGTATCCCGTCGGAGTTACATCGATCCTGCTAGTACAATATATAGGTTTATGAGAACCCAGTCATATATTTGTATATACCTACACTGGTGAAAATTCCCTGTATATTTGTACTGTTGTACGGAATCGACCGATGTTAACCGTATGGTAATGGACACCTGAATATATGACGACGATTTCCTTGAAGTGTATAGAAGCATAGTGTGTATGGGTTCGCTGGCAATAATATGAATTTTGAAGTTGGTCAGATACCATTTGGTGTTATCAGTTTGAACAGTGCCTCACATTCTATAATTATATAATATTCAATTGTATATTTTATAGTAGTTTGCATCTTTATTTTCTTTGTTAATAGCTCTTTTTGAACTTGAAGAAAACATTTCGATCACACTGGATTTGATTTGTGTTTTGTATAAGTGGTGCCGCCTGGCGATGTCACTCCTTCAAATTCAGTTATAACAACCAAGCTGAATTTTCTCATATTATCGACACAATAGGCGAAGGAACCTGAAGGGGGGGAGTACAGGGGGGTTAACCCCACTTAAAATATGCTTAGCGTTCTCCTGTGGTATATTTCCAACTTGTTTTATTGGACCAAGCAGCGCAGTCAGGTAAATGATAAAAGGGGCTTAATAGAGATATATAGGCCAAAGTAAATTAAGCTAAGCCAGTTGATACAGTTTCAAATGCCCAGCATTTTATGCTTTATCATTTAGACACTTCTATTATCATAAATATGCTCTAGAGTTCTTAATTTTCCGGTAGAATTAGAGTGGAAACTTTGTTTGCCTCTGATATGGAAACTTACGATAGCAACTGACCGGCGTTGCGGTCTCAACCTGCCGTAGACTATAGATCAGGCGACCAGTCCATCCAGGTCATTACAAAGTGAAAGGTTGATACCGCAATGTCGGTCAGTTGCCAATGGAAGTTCCAGTATCAGAGTTATGCGTAGTTCATATCTTCCGGAATATTCCACTGAACTATATAAGACGACTAAAACTCTGCTTCTGTCTCCCTCCATGTGTCTCTGATAGTGCCCCGCCCCGAGTCGCCTCCCGGTTTCGTCGAACCATAGACTGGCTCCTTGAAATACTTTGCACTGATAAACGTTTCCTCGTCCTCCTGGATCTCCTTGAGTTCTGCGTAAGATGGCGTCCGGGCACCGATGTTGTATATCCTGTTGAAAAAGAGGCATAAATGATCAAAATGCGAATCGTGTATTTATCACATTTTTAAGTAAGTTGTACCATCAGTGATCTTTTTGTTCCATGCCAACAAATTAAACTACGCCGTGCGAAGCCATTTTTTCTACTTTTAAGTTATTCAAATGTATGATTTCAATTAACATTAATTTTTTACGTGCCTGAACGAAAGTATTAGAAATATACTAAGTATTTTAGCTAATTTATGAATGTATACATTCACAATGAAAGTCCATGGTTCATAACAATGCAATAAAAAGGGAAAAATTAAGAAAACATACACAAGAATAAGAAACGCCACCATAAACACGCCCGCTATACTGAAGAAGACAATTCCCTTGTAGATCGCCACAGTAGCGGAGTAGATAGAGTTGAAGATCACGTTGGCTAGAAGGGAACAGAGCGTCTCAATAGATGATACGCTGGCAAACAGTGTTCCTGTAAAATAGACATGGATGTGCTCACATTTGGTCATTTTCCTCATAATTATCAAATTTATATCAAGTTTTTAATCCGAGGGTTGGATAAATAATTCTTTGCATCATAGTTGAATAAAACCACTAGTGAATAAGAATAAAGGAATATTAAAAGACATATGTGAACATATATATAAAACAAAATTAACTAAAATGCAAGGTTAAAAATGAAAGCAAATTCTATCAGTAATATTCTGTTTTATTTTTTAATTGCTGTTTATGTTTAAATGATCTTAGATTACTAGCAACTAATACATTTTAGAATCTTAAAGATTCATGCTGCGTTGTCTTTGAATAATACACGAAAAGTTTTTTAGCATTACTTAAAGGGATAATAACTCTTCGTGTGAGATCTATATTTCACAATAAAAATATTGTGAAGAACTCATAGAAATATAATATATTCTGTTTTACCACAAAAACGGCAGTTATAGTTATAGTGGTTATTCTGATATCTGAGCTTGTCTTTAGACCACGTGACCTCCATTGATGGCTATAATCTGTTAAATCTCTTAAGAGATTTTAACAAAAACCAAACTTTTTAGAAAAAAAAACAGGGACTAACTTTGAATGTAAAAATGGATTCATTAACCATTGGTAAGTATGGGGAAATTGTTGTTTACTCCAGGAAAATTCATTTTTCGGCCGAAACGAAGAGTTGTTATCCCTTTAAAGATTTCTCGCTTTTTGACACATTAGACATCTAATCTAAAAAAAAAATAAATAAATAAATCCAACAATGCACTTGATTTGAAGTACTCGTTTTAAAACATTTTCAAAAATAATGATATATATATATATAATATGATGATATATAATGACATAATGATAAATATAATATATAACCGTATTGAGACATAGATATAGGTGAATGTGTTCTTCACGATTGATAAGGCATCAACATAGAAGATATAATATAAAATATACCCATACCTTGTTCTTTGGGATCCACGGCTTTGGACATCATAGCTCGAATCATAGGTACGATCAGAAGTGCTAACATGCCAACTACGGTAACTAAAATATAGAAAGAAAATAGACGGTTATCTTAACGTAGCAACTTAACTTTAAACTTTAAAGCCCCTCCTGAAACGTACATAAAAAAAACACGTCCATGGCAGTAACATAGGATGTCTTCTTTCGTTTATCTTGAATATCAGAATTGTGCCTTACAAATATATAAAGTAACGTATCGTACATCCCCAAAACACATGCATTAAATACACGAATTAATGTTCCCAAAGTGAACACGTTTTTAAGCTCAGTAAAAAAATAGCAACGCTAAAAAACTGTGTGGCTGAAAGCATGTGCGAAGAAGGTACCACGATTCAAATAACTTGGGAAGTATGAAGAAGATCACTGGCCCTTCCAGCGCTTAAAACAATTTAATTAAAAGTCAAATTAAGAAAAACAAGAAACAAAGTAGAAATCCAATACCTAGAAACATCATGTAAGTTTTTGTGGCAAATCCTTCCAAGATTTTGGCGGCAACCGCACTCATTATGCCCACCATGGCAATACCGGCATCTGGAACACCGCACCTCTGCATTGAGAACAGTCCGCCCACACCCCCAATAGCCATAAACAGCGTCACACAGGCAAGGTAAATCCCTACTAGAACAGACGTCCAACAGAGAGGCTCTGAAATCTGGTACAGGATCTCTATGGTGTTCACCTGTACCGATTGCGCGGTTGCTACGAACAAGAGCGTGACGAAGAGCACGCGGAGTCGCCACGCTCTCTGCGGGTCGCTTTTCTTGGGAAGATAAACGGTGAAGACATCGGTGAAGTTCCTCTTATCCAATAACCGAGCAGAGGGGTCCTTGATGACTGTCTCGGGGATGAAGAAAAACGCGTACAGCCCAGCTACGAAAAACATTACAGTAATGGCAACGGTCTGCCACAGAAAGTTAGGACTGGCGTGGATCCAGTACCCAACCCCTACTTCCCCCAATGCGGCTCCGAACATCAGCATGCCATCTATGACGAAGATTCTGAATGCCCGCTGATCCTCGGTGGTTGTGTCAGCTACATAAGCCATCGAACCTAACAGCAATGTGGTGTAACCGCCAAAACACCCCGACACAAAGTTACTGATCAACATATAATACAGTTGGAGGTCTAAAAATATGATGATGGCATTAATACCGAGAGCCAGTGCTCCGCCTATACAGGGTAAGAGAATGCATGGAACCCGTCCTGCTTTATCACTATGTGCTCCAAAGATGATGGTGGCGATCACGCTTGGGAACATAGTGGCAATGCCTAGATACATGTTCCATCTGGCGGCTTCTTGCTGGATGAGCTGCTCTAAGTTGACACCACTGTCGTTGGTNCAGGGGGGTTAACCCCACTTTAAATATGCTTAGTAAAAAATGAATTAAATCCAACAATGCACTGGATTTGAAGTACTCGATGAGGTGCTCTAAGTTGACACCACTGTCGTTGGTGGGGACTCCGCAATGGGATCGGTGGCTGTGATTGCAGAACGATTCGTTTGGGAAAAGAGGAGCGTACCTTTCAGCGACTCTTTGGTACATGTATAGTGTCGTCAATGGGCCACAAGCAGAGCCTGCCAGGAAGTACAATAACACAGCTGGTTCCACGATGACCTTTCTCTTTGGGATAACTCTGGGACCGGCTATTGCAGGACTGATATCCTCTTTATATGTTCCCTTCCTTCTTTCCTCCTCCACCGACCTGTGAAACCGGTCGGAATATTCCAACGCGGCCAGGAGTGGTTCCACATCTTGCATCATGGTGAAGCCTTTCTATGTCTTGGTTTCTCGTAGTACTGTCAATGTAAAAAGTCGAAAACAATATCTTAATACTCGATTTAAAATCAAATATTAGCAATATATTGAAGTGATATCTGCGTCACGTGTCTGGCCAAAGATAGATACAATGGCGAGCATAAGCATGAGATCTAAATGACACTGCCAACCTTACTGCAAAATGGGACTCCATTGCTCCTAATGGAAAAAACCGATTGACTCCTTGACGTCCTGTTAAATATCTTACATTAATTTGATATGATATATGGAAGGATATTAAGGGCTGGCATTGACAACCCATACCTATATACATGTAGATATTGCATGATAGTGTTACACGTAACTGTGTTTAATACAGAAATAACAGAATCATTCCTATATATTTGTGATCAAAAACTTTATTGTCAAAGGAAGACATAGGCCCACGATCGGCTGTCACCTTGATTGGTTGTAAACGAAAGTCGTAAGATGACCATACATGTATGATTAATAAACCTAGTGCATAAACATGAAACCACATAACACAACCCTAGATTGCCATACTAGTCTACCATAACCCAAACATAGCGTGATAGGAACGTCTTTTCTCCCGCTTTGGAAGTTAAGGCAACCGTAAAGGGATGGCGAAGAAAATTAAGTTTCCGAGAGGAGTGTGCACGTTAAACGAACCGCCCTACTTCAGATCTGCCCATGAATTCTGTATGCGATGACTTAAGAGCAGTGGCAGATCCAGGTTTATATGACCCTCCCCCCCCTACCCTTGGCGTTGGGTTGGGGGTCCGCTGAGGGCCCCGAATTTTTTCTATTTTAGAGGGCGAACGTTGCCATTGAAGAGGTATCTGTTATGTCTCTTTGGGCTCAGGGAACGCCGTCACTTGAACACGCATGTCATCATGGTTGTGAACGGAGAAACAACTTTTCTTCACCATATTCTGTTTTCGTTCTCTGCTAGACCTTATGAAGTAATACCTAGAGAAAGAAGGGACATGATGAGATGAATGAATTGGTCGCGATATCAGGTATTGATAATTATAGTTTGAAATCCAAAAACCTATCTGCCATATTCAATTTTTCCCTTGAGTTACAGCGTATGGTACATAGGTTTGGTAACATTCCTGTAGTACTTGGCACAAAAATCAATTTTAAGAGAGTTTTGGAGTTTTTCTTGTTCATTGCTTTCTTAAAAAGATGGTTGGTTGGTCTTCTTAAAACTTGTATACTGCAATTGTTCTGTTAGCCTACATGTATTTTCAATCATTCTTATAAATAATTAAATGAAATTAATTTCAATTTTCATGTAGTGGTATGGAGTGAAATTTCTTGAAAATATAGTGAAATATTCACATCTGAGGTTTGCTATATTTTTATTTTGTTTGCATATGCATCTAGAGAAATTCCGTAGTATTTACTACAGAGCATACATTTTAGATACTTTTTGCCTCTTTTATGAAGTTGAAATGATCGCCAAACGCTGTATACGTTTTACAACTAAATTATAGCAAAATCAAATTATTTTGTTCTGTGTAATATTGTCCTGGGTATATCTTTACTCGATTAAAGTAACAGTTGATTATGACTAATAATTCCATTGCATAGGCCCTATACTTACAATATAGCAATTAGAGCTATTATATACATGCCAACCATTGTCAGGTAGACGGCGCCACGATAGTACATCACAGTGTATTCGTATACGGTAGAAAACAAGACGCCACCGAGCAGAGAGCAAGCACAGTCTATGGAAGCAATACTCGCAAATAAAGTGCCTAGAAAAAGTAATAAAAAGTTTAAACAATGTACGCACATTAAAGCAATACTTTTATTTGCTCGTAGTGTCCGAGGCCTACAACGGATTTTGGAAGCTCTTATAAATTTCACATAAAATAATGACAAGTGTTTGACGGCATTTGTGATATGCTTCCTATAACTTCCTTTACTTTCACCTGCAGTCACAATGACAATTGTGACTACGTAATAACAACAACAGTACTAGTAAAACCAAAGAATGTACTTTTGAAAGCAATGGCGAATTTTTGCATTGTTTTCCCATGCGTCTGAAGTACGATAGCCTGCACCGACCCCTGAACCACGATAACGTTCCGACGAGCATAGAGATATACCAGTAAGATGCGTTAATTTGTCTCTCATGAACACCGAGGTGATCGTTACAGAAAGCAAGGAGCTGCGATTTCCATCCCACCCCTATGCTTTTACCTTGTTCGTGAGCGGAGACCTGCTCGGACATGACGGCACGCAGCACGGGGACTAGGAGGATCCCAAGAACGCCAAGACCACCGGCTGAAAATGAATTGTAGATCTCTATACCCTCTTCTCCTCTCTCTCTCTCTTTCTCTCTCTATCTACGTGTGTGTGTGTGTGTGTGTGTGTGTGAGAGAGAGAGAGAGAGAAACGTATTAGAATATGCCTTTGTTTTGTTAATGTTAGCAGTGAAGACCTCTGTTTATTATTTTTCATCTACTTCTTAGCATTTTGATTCAATATTTGCATAACAGACGTATGGACAAAGAAAAGGGAACATGCACCCTTAAAAGATGCATGATGAAAATGTATAAAGGAACATTTTACTAAAACATTGATACAGCCAAATTATCTCCTACGTGAAGAACGGTATTCTTTCCCACTTACCAACGTACATTTCCCAGTCGTGGTTTGCAAATGCCACCATACCCTTCCAAAGTAAAGCGCTCATCGTACCGATCATCATTATCACGGGCTCGGGCATCTTACACCGCTTAAACAGTGGCAGCGTCAAGAGCCCAGCCACCTGTGTGGCAACGGAGACCGCCGCGGTATACCATCCAATCTTCGTAGACGTCCAACAGAACGGAAAGTTGAGTTCGTACAAAACGTCTACGGTGGACGTGGCCACGAGGGACATTGTCCCGAAGAGCATAGTGAAGCAAAGAGTCCGGATTTTCCAAACCCGTGACGGATCTTCTCCATTTGGTGCACGGGCGTACATCAGAAGCATTGCCTTGACGTTGTCCAGAGTGAAGAAGCGTGCTTCTGGATCTTTTTCTACAGTTTCTGTGATTAGAAAAAACGTGTATAAGGCAGATACCCCGTATAATACTGTAATGAATACTGTTGGTCCAAGGAAAGTTGGGTCAGCCTTAACCCAATAGCCAATGATCACCTGGGAAATGGCCGAACCAAGCCATAACATGACTTCTAAGACTAGAATTCTGAAAGCACGTTGCTTCTCCGTTGTGATATCAGCAATGTATGACATGCCCCCGATGAGGATAGTGGCGTAGTACCCGAACATACCTTCAATGACACAAGTGATAACAAGCCAGGAGATGTCCAGTTTGAAAGTGACCACGACGATGTTGCACACATTTTTGATGAAACTTCCGACACAGGGAAGCAGAATACAGAATTTCCGTCCTCCCTTATCGCTGTACGAACCATAAAACGTCGTGACGATTATGGCGGGAATCATCGTTGCTAGGCTGAACTTCTGAAGCCAGCCAGACGATATTTCCTGCACTAGTTGTTCCATCTTAACCACTGGGTCTGACGCGTTCAAAAGGCAGATGGAAATGTCCTCTGACTGGTTGCTATGGTACTGCTCGGGGTCGAAGTGAAGGTCGTCTGCTACCTTGGCGTGAAGGTACTGTGTTGCCAGTGGCGCCGTAGCAACTGTTCCCAGAAAATAAAGAAACATGACTGGTTCCACTGTTATTGGGCACCTTGGCTTGTATCTTGACGTTCCATGTTGAATCAGTGGCATTTTCTCGTTAGGACCTTTCTCAGTGGCTCCCAAGGAATCGTACTCATTGTCGTCCATTTTGGTTTGATTTTGTGGAATTAAGTCGCGGAGTCACCGTTTGAAAATTTGCTAATGAAGAAACACAGTTTTAATTTATTTGTATTTACATCTTGGCATTTTTTCACAATATTTACGAATCCTCGTTAGGCCACTTTTTTTATTTTTATGGATGACATCCTGCGCGCGCACCGATTTTCATCCGTTCTCCGAAAAAGAAAATTACCCCCAAAGAAGTCGGTTGTCGCAAACGTCCTTATTGAATTTTGCCGGAAAATGAGCTCTCTGCGCATGCGTATTATCGCTACCTGGAAATTGGCGGCTTTGTCGTCAAATTCATCTCTAGGATTGCTGATAAATTACACGACAATTAAAGTCATAAAGAGGACGGAGGCCGTCGTTTGGATTGGTATGTCATTGATATTGGGCATGGAGATATCACCTTTCTACAATTATACGAAAGGCTGGCGGCGGCCAGCGATTATCGCCCGTACTGTGTACTGACAGCTTTCCTTTACTAAAGTAGTTTTTTTTCTCCCTCTCGCACCGATTTCGGGGTCCCCAGAGGAAGTCATCCATAAAAATAAAAAAGTGTGGCCTTACTATTTTTCAGTTTAGTTTTCCTGTACAACTTAATGATAATATAAGGCTAACTTGTACCTCATCTTTGCTAAATATGAAACAGACATCAATTGAATTAAGCAAACTGCGTGTTAAAGTACAACTTAATCTTATTTAAAGAGGGTAAGAATGAGTTGACGTATATACAGCAAGTTATCAAAAATAGTCCCGTGAAGAATATCGCGTTGAAAATTACAAGGCTCCATTTCACAGTAAAACAAACAGAAATGAAAACTTACGTTATGAAACATCTGGCGAATGCCGACTTGAAAACTAGATTAATCCAAATCAAGATCAAATTCACCACGATCACAGTGAATCGGAATTTTTAACTTTCTCTGAACTTCAACTGCTCCATCCACGTTTGATCTATCACGTAGGCATCTTACCTAATAGTTATCGGTTATAATGTAGTTGGCAGACTCCAACCAAGCTGTGGTCACCTTTGTCCATTGTACATGTCCTTCTAATATCTTGCTGCAACTTTAACCGCGTGACAATGGAGACAATACAATCGGTAAGTGACCTGTTCTTGTTCCTAGTTTATAACCCCATTTAATTCGGTAACATCTCAAGTCGATATCAAATGTTACTAAATTTGCTGTGGCCAGGGATAAACTTCTGTTTTGTATGAAGAGGCAAAGGAGTAGTCAAATTTGGAACACTGTTGTCAAATTGTTGTCGTTATCCAAGATATAAATCTCTGCCTAGGCCTACTTTTGGGATAATATAAAGATATATACCTGTACCTGATTAGAAGGACACACAGTTACACTGTACTTGTCAACACAATGATGGTGCCCTCTTTCGCACGGATACTTGACGTACTTACAAATCACAACAACGTAACCAGTGACACTATTATTTAATCACCACACAGCAGTGATATTTGGGATATACGGTACACGGTACAGCAGACTTACATATCACCTACATGTATCAACTCCTTAGAGAATAGATGCACACAGAAGAAAGGGAACCCTATTTCATTTTGTCGGTTTATTCTCCCCCCCCCCACCACCACCTCCACACTCGCATTCCCTATACGCCACATTTTGTGCATCAAATATTCTATTTCAGATCCGTGTTAATTTGCGTGAGCTTTGGTCTTTCAAATCAGAGAAGAACATTTTATGTGACAATTTTATCGATGGCCTGCGCAACATCTCCACATTCTGCGCTGGGGAGTAGAAATAGATAGGTGATCGATGCACTAATATTATATGAAGACAAAGTTCACACACACTATACCGCCGCCTTCTCGTTAAATAATGATAAAGTCTTATCTCTTAACATGTTGACATCATAGGGACCATTCACATAACCCTATCGTACTAGCAGGGTCGATCTATCTCCGAGGGGATTCTCGCTAAATTTCGATCAGTTTAAGCGTGCAGCTTCAGTGGGCGTGACCGACATTTAAGCCGCTTAAACTGAATGCAATTTATTAAGAATCCCCTAGGAGTTAGATTGATCATGCTAGTACGATACGTTTATGGGAACCCATCCATATATGTGTATATATCTACACTGGTGCAAAATTGTACGGAATTGACCGATGTTAACCATATGGGGATGGACACCTGGATATATATATATATATATATGACGATAATTTCCATGAAGTGTGTAAATGCATAGTGTGTATTGGTTCGTTGGTAAAAATATTCAATTGTATACACTATAGAAGCTTGCATCTTTATTTTCTTTGTTTAAATAGCTCTTTTCGAACTTAAAGAAAACATTTCGATCACACTGGATTTGATTTGTGTTTTGTACAAGTGGTGCCGCCTGGCGATGTCACTCCTTCAAATTCAGTTATAACAACCAAGCTGAATTTTCTCATATTATCGATACAATAGGCGAAGGAACCTGAAAGGGGGGGCAGTACAGGGGGGTTAACCCCACTTAAAATATGCTTAGCGTTCTCCTGTGGTATATTTCCAACTTGTTTTATTGAACCAAGCAGCGCAGTCAGGTAAATGATAAAAGGGGATTAATAGAGATATATAGGCCAAAGTAAATTAAGCTAAGCCAGTTGATACAGTTTCAAATGCCCAGCATTTTATGCTTTATCATTTAGACACTTCTATTATCATAAATATGCTCTAGAGTTCTTAATTTTCCGGTAGAATTAGAGTGGAAACTTTGTTTGCCTCTGATATGGAAACTTACGATAGCAACTGACCGGCGTTGCGGTCTCAACCTGCCGTAGACTATACATCAGGTGACCAGTTCATCCAGGTCATTACAAAGTGAAAGGTTGATACCGCAATGTCGGTCAGTTGCCAATGGAAGTTCCAGTATCAGAGTTATGCGTAGTTCATATCTTCCAGAATATTCCACTGAACTATATAAGACGACTAAAACTCTGCTTCTGTCTCCCTCCATGTGTCTCTGATAGTGCCCCGCCCCGAGTCGCCTCCCGGTTTCGTCGAACCATAGACTGGCTCCTTGAAATACTTTGCGCTGATAAACGTTTCCTCGTCCTCCTGGATCTCCTTGAGTTCTGCGTAAGATGGCATCCGGGCACCGATGTTGTATATCCTGTTGAAAAAGAGGCATAAATGATCAAAATGCGAATCGTGTATTTATCACATTTTTAAGTAAGTTGTACCATCAGTGATCTTTTTGTTCCATGCCAACAAATTAAACTACGCCGTGCGAAGCCATTTTTTCTACTTTTAAGTTATTCAAATGTATGATTTCAATTAACATTAATTTTTTACGTGCCTGAACGAAAGTATTAGAAATATACTAAGTATTTTAGCTAATTTATGAATGTATACATTCACAAAGAAAGACCATGGTTCATAACAATGCAATAAAAAAAGGAAAAATTAAAAAAACATACACAAGAATAAGAAACGCCACCATAAACACGCCCGCTATACTGAAGAAGACAATTCCCTTGTAGATCGCCACAGTAGCGGAGTAGATAGAGTTGAAGATCACGTTGGCTAGAAGGGAACAGAGCGTCTCAATAGATGATACGCTGGCAAACAGTGTTCCTGTAAAATAGACATGGATGTGCTCACATTTGGCCATTTTCCTCATAATTATCAAATTTATATCAAGTTTGCAATCCGAGGGTTGGATAAATAATTCTTTGCATCATAGTTGAATAAAACCACTAGTGAATAAGAATAAAGGAATATTAAAAGACATATGTGAACATATATATATAACAAAATTAACTAAAATGCAAGGTTAAAAATGAAAGCAAATTCTATCAGTAATATTCTGTTTTATTTTTTAATTGCTGTTTATGTTCAAATGATCTTAGATTACTAGCAACTAATACATTTTAGAATCTTAAAGATTCATGCTGCGTTGTCTTTGAATAATACACGAAAAGTTTTTTAGCATTACTTAAAGGGATAATAACTCTTCGTGTGAGATCTATATTTCACAATAAAAATATTGTGAAGAACTCATAGAAATATAATATATTCTGTTTTACCACAAAAACGACAGTTATAGTTATAGTGGTTATTCTGATATCTGAGCTTGTCTTTAGACCACGTGACCTCCATTGATGGCTATAATCTGTTAAATCTCTTAAGAGATTTTAACAAAAACCAAACTTTTTAGAAAAAAAACAGGGACTAACTTTGAATGTAAAAATGGATTCATTAACCATTGGTAAGTATGGGGAAATTGTTGTTTACTCCAGGAAAATTCATTTTTCGGCCGAAACGAAGAGTTGTTATCCCTTTAAAGATTTCTCGCTTTTTGACACATTAGACATCTAATCTAAAAAATAAATAAATAAATAAATAAATCCAACAATGCACTTGATTTGAAGTACTCGTTTTAAAACATTTTCAAAAATAATGATATATATATATATATATATATATATATATATATATATATATATATATATATATATATATATAATGACATAATGATAAATATAATATATAACCGTATTGAGACATAGCTATAGGTGAATGTGTTCTTCACGATTGATAAGGCATCAACATAGAAGATATAATATAAAATATACCCATACCTTGTTCTTTGGGATCCACGGCTTTGGACATCATAGCTCGAATCATAGGTACGATCAGAAGTGCTAACATGCCAACTACGGTAACTAAAATATAGAAAGAAAACAGATGGTTATCTTATCGTAGCAACTTAACTTTAAACTTTAGAGCCCCTCCTGAAACTCACATATTTTTCAAAAAATTGGCCCATGGCAGTACCATAAGGTATATTCTTTCGTTTATTTTGAATATCAGAATTGTGCCTTACAAATATATAATACAGTATTATATCGTACATCCCCAAAACACATTTTTTAAGCCCAGTAAAAAAATAACAACACCACAAAACGGTGTGACTGAAAGCATGTGCGAGGAAGGTACCACGATTCAAATAACTTGGGAAGTATGAAGAAGAACACTGGCCCTTCCAGCGCTTAAAACAATTTAATTAAAAGTCAAATTAAGAAAAACAAGAAACATAGTAGAAATCCAATACCTAGAAACATCATGTAAGTTTTTGTGGCAAATCCTTCCAAGATTTTGGCGGCAACCGCACTCATTATGCCCATCATGGCTATACCGGCATCTGGAACACCGCACCTCTGCATTGAGAACAGTCCGCCCACACCCCCAATAGCCATAAACAGCGTCACACAGGCAAGGTAAATCCCTACTAGAACAGACGTCCAACAGAGAGGCTCTGAAATCTGGTACAGGATCTCTATGGTGTTCACCTGTACCGATTGCGCGGTTGCTACGAACAAGAGCGTGACGAAGAGCACGCGGAGTCGCCACGCTCTCTGCGGGTCGCTTTTCTTGGGAAGATAAACGGTGAAGACATCGGTGAAGTTCCTCTTATCCAATAACCGAGCAGAGGGGTCCTTGATGACTGTCTCGGGGATGAAGAAAAACGCGTACAGCCCAGCTACGAAAAACATTACAGTAATGGCAACGGTCTGCCACAGAAAGTTAGGACTGGCGTGGATCCAGTACCCAACCCCTACTTCCCCCAATGCGGCTCCGAACATCAGCATGCCATCTATGACGAAGATTCTGAATGCCCGCTGATCCTCGGTGGTTGTGTCAGCTACATAAGCCATCGAACCTAACAGCAATGTGGTGTAACCGCCAAAACACCCCGACACAAAGTTACTGATCAACATATAATACAGTTGGAGGTCTAAAAATATGATGATGGCATTAATACCGAGAGCCAGTGCTCCGCCTATACAGGGTAAGAGAATGCATGGAACCCGTCCTGCTTTATCACTATGTGCTCCAAAGATGATGGTGGCGATCACGCTTGGGAACATAGTGGCAATGCCTAGATACATGTTCCATCTGGCGGCTTCTTGCTGGATGAGCTGCTCTAAGTTGACACCACTGTCGTTGGTGGGGACTCCGCAATGGGATCGGTGGCTGTGATTGGAGAACGACTCGTTTGGGAAAAGAGGAGCGTACCTTTCAGCGACTCTTTGGTACATGTATAGTGTCGTCAATGGGCCACAAGCAGAGCCTGCCAGGAAGTACAATAACACAGCTGGTTCCACGATGACCTTTCTCTTTGGGATAACTCTGGGACCGGCTATTGCAGGACTGATATCCTCTTTATATGTTCCCTTCCTTCTTTCCTCCTCCACCGACCTGTGAAACCGGTCGGAATATTCCAACGCGGCCAGGAGTGGTTCCACATCTTGCATCATGGTGAAGCCTTTCTATGTCGTGGTTTCNCAAATTGGACAGATTTTGACCGATGCCTGGAATGTTATTCCAGATTGAACTTAAAAAACCTATCCCAAGGAATCCGTTGCCACTTGAGAGCGCTGGTAGCAGCCAGAAGAGGTCATGCGTAACAGCGGCCGTTACTGTGACTAGACACTGACATGAGGGTCCTTTGTGGAGCGTGTAACTCCTTTACAGACAATAATTTGGAAAATATGGAGGTCCAAAATATCTCTTTTAATGGTTGTCGTATGACATAGAATAGGCAATGTATTTTTGTTTGCTTCTCTGTCGAATTCCATTAATGAACTGATGTCACAATGACATCAAAGAGGTAATTTAAAGTTGTTAAAACCCGATTTTAATCCTTATTTTAATTTATCAGTCAGCTAAATAGGAAAAAATTGTTGAAAAATGATTTGGAAAAAAATATTCCATATTAAATGTCAAGTCTGTATGTTGGGAGTCGCCATCCCCAATTAAAACAACAAATTCAATGGCGACAACTGAACACGATACGCAACATCAGACAAAACCAATTATGTTGCATCTGTTACTTGATTGAACTTAATAATTTTGCTACATTAATGTATGTAAGAAAATATTCAAGCACTTAAAAATATCTGCTATTTGTATGCACTCGTACGGAGCACATGCAAGTAAAGATATAAAACAAAGTAAAAATAAATTAATACGTTTGGAGATAAAATTGAAAACAACACCCATTAAATCAGTTAAGTGGCCATGATGTATTTACCCAATACTATTGTGCACAAATCGCACGGTGAACCAGAAAATGAAATAAGTAATTTAAGTGTTTACCTGTATTCAGTTTAATTCCTGCTTTCCCTTCCTGTGTGTCGACTGAATCAGCGAGACTTGTCGAACACTCCGGGTGTCTATAAACTGAGGTTATGTTTACAAACTGCAGATACACAGACTATCACCCTGATTATAAAGCTAATCTTTCGACCCCAGATTTTGCCGATAGCATGGAATCTGAAGCGTTCAAGCCACCATTGGCGGAGAACGTCTGCGCATGCGCGGTGTAGTTCAGTCAACGGTGTAAAATGTGCCGAGCGAAATTTAAAAAGAAGTTTTAGTGGAAACGTTGTCAGTTTTATTTTCTTTTTTACATCACTGGCTATAAAAGCCAGTCAAAATATGTTTCACGCAAAGTATGCCTTGAAGGCCTAGGGGAGAGCACATGTCCAATCTTTACTCGTGGTTCGAAAAAGGGAGCGGCTTACAGAATTAAAATAACAACGTGAGACCTAAAAACATTTTTCAAAATAATGAACAACGAACTCTCACAAGTCCAATATTTTTTATCATTTTGAAGAGTAACAGCATTTATATTATATTTACCGAAAAAGGGTTCATTTTGCATTCGTACCTGCGCAAAGGTTGATACGTATAGACGCGTGACTCGAATTCCATGGTATAATGAAAAGAATCAGTGTGATATTCAGGGTGGCAATTATCAGAACATGTATATGTAAATAGAGAATGATAAGAACAATTTCACCATGTCACTGTCATATGATGGATATCACATTTTGCAAATAATCTCGATTAATAATCCATATCAGAGACGGGAAATGATTTTAAACTCACACAGCCATTGTCAATTCCTACTGTGTACCTACATTGTAAAAAAATCAAACAATTTTAAGAACGCAAAAATGCATTTGAATGCACATGTATTTCACCTAAAAATACAAATATCAAAATGGTGAAATTGAGTGTTTTGGAGATTATGGTGGCATAGTGATTTGAAGACTTTGGTGGAATTACTGGCGCGATTTTCAACATGAAAACAGATTTTGGTCACGCTTTCGAGTCCAATATCGAGCATTTTAATTCCTCATACACTGCACACTACACCAATATGCTTTGTATCATTTTTTATTTTCACTTTTGACAATTAAAATGTGTTACAATCTAACGCCAAAGCAAACCTTTTTTGCGTGATCTCAATTTTTGAATTTTCTTAACACTCACCAGGTTTAAATTATTCAAAACTCGCTTTATTTTCATTTATGTTGGCCCTTAAATCGTTTTAAATTTTATCCTTCCCATATAAAGTTGTCGTGAATTAGAGAGACTGCCTAACTGCAATACGATATATACACTGCTACATGTATATACTTTCAAAAAGACTCTAAATCCCCCTATCCAAAATTATTTACAAATCGTTTTCACCTAAAGTAATACAGCCTTCTTCATGTGATATTAAAAATAATGCTGTTTTGTCTTTTTATAGAGTGGGACCCGTAACAAGAACTGAAAAATAATCAAAAGTGCGCCTTAGGTTGTAAAATAAGACCACTAAGCCATTTAGTACATGGATCAAACGATGACGTCTCAGCAAGATTTGACAATTCATTCAACTGGTTCCAGGCATTTCGTTATAAATTAAAAGTCTTGATTTAAAGCTAAGCAATCTCTATCAACACACACACGCACACAAAAAATCGAAAGATAAAATGATCACTTTCATCATAATGCTTATAAAGGTTTTTAAATTCATGAAGAGTGCAGTTCAGTCTAAAAAATGATAAAACATTTCACTGCATGGCGTTCATTTTCTTTAATTTGCAATCAAAAATAAGCCGAGTTTCGGTTTCGAAAAGCACGATTAAACATTAAAAGGAAGCACCTTAGACCCGAAATAAAGTTTAATTTAACAACCTTTGCAACATCTTATCATTCCTTTTAAGTTTGTTTTCGGGATGGGATGATATATACAGTGAGAGTAGAAGTAGTATTACACATATCCTACTGAGCGGATAAAACCGCCTTTACGCTGGATGGTTTATCTATATATTTACCTTTATGCGTCATTTGTGTGACCATGAAACTGGCAGCCTAGTGGTCGTAGAAAGGAGGCACAAGCATCCCTTTGGTTGCAAAATCAATGCTAAATAATTGGCCATTTGCCGGAACTTAAAGTATAATTATTTTTTTCTCTAAAACGGCGCCGCACTATAGGACGCAGAAATGTCGCCGTCCAGTGTAAAGGGGGCTTTAGATAGACGGGCAACAGTGGAGAAGTTCGAGACTACAGTTCACATAGCAATCTGATCAAGGGTCTGTGTCACAAAAATAAAAATACTTAATCCACAAAAATGTTGGTCTATTTTGAATCAAAATAAACCGGTATTAGTCGGATCAATTGTAATGCTGTGCCAGTTTTACGGCAAGAAAAAAACATGATTAACGTTTCAACCCAACACCTACTCGTTTTATTTACGTGCACTATTTTGGATTTATCTTGAAGTGATATACCCCATGTCTTCTCATCTCTAAAAGTTCATACCATTTTCATGGCTAATGTTCTTTTGTGAAGCCAGCCCCCATGCTTCACAGCTACTATGAAACATTCGATTCATTCTCGTTGCTTTCAACCAGTTCTCCTGGGTGTACAGGATCCTCTGCTACACTGCTGTACGCACTGCTAGACTGGCAGGAACTGTATGAGCGCTTCAATACGTCTCCTATCTTCAAACTCTCCCTACCGGGTCTACGCCGCCTGCTGTAGATGACATGAACGCTGGAAGAGAAACAGTACAGCAGCAGTCACATTTTGTCTACGTCTTCTTCACTTCTTGCTCCAGAATTTTACAAAGGGTTGTTTATTTATTTATTTATTTATTTATTGGTCCTTGCACTAGGGAATGGTATATTTGAATTTGGATGTGTAAAGAGTGCATGGATAAAAGTACTGGGTAAACAATGTATGGATATATGAACCAAGAACAATCTAACAAAGAAACTGATCACTGCGGGTTCAAATATACCTTATTGTATAATGTTGCTATATTTGGCCTTGTATTGTGAGTCCTTTCTTTTAACTCATCAGCATAATGACTACAGGGGGAGGACAGGACACGGTAGAAAAGGGGCCATTTTATCGTCATATCCTGAGACTGCCAGTGAAGACAATCAAAGTACAGGTATACTCACCACAACAGCAGAAACCCCATGCATAAGTATGCGGCCACTGCGAGGAACACGGCCCCGTTAAAGATGTCAACAGTGGCCGAGTACACGGGATAAAATGTCACACTGGACAGCAAAGCACATAAAGTCTCTACAGCAGCTACGCTGGCAAAGAGAGCTCCTGGAACCAAAGACATATATTAAGGTTACCTTGTATCAGGGCCACACTGATTTTTTACTAGATATTAACAGATATAACTCCGGTTAAATAGATGGCTAATTTCTGCACCTCAGCAAAAATGTCCGCAGAATAAAAATTGCGTCACTGGTGGAGGGTATAATAAGGTAGTGGACAGGCTTCATGTATCATGTGGTTTAATTAAAGAAGCACTGACCAACGTTGAACCATTTTTGTAGTGAATTTCAATGAATGGACCTGAGTGATATTGACAGTGTACCTTTGGTCATTATAAACCAACCATTTCGCTATGCGAAGTACCGTGTACAACCACTCATCAAGGTTATGTCCGGGGCTGCCACAAAAGAACTTACGACCGAGAGTAAGTGTAATTTTCAAAACCGAAATATCTTTGTCAAGGTCAATTCAGGATACAGACAAGGTTACACATAAAGTGGCAATTGATCTAACACATTTAACGCTGTACATGTAACGCGTGCAATGGCTTATTTTTGTGGAATATTTCTAATCTAATACAGTATACAAAATTGACGTATGAGCGATACAAAATTGTTTAACAGACCACTAGCGCACCCTGTGGTCAGAGAGTAAGTGAGGTATACCTTGCTTCTTTGGGTGAACGGTCTTTGACATCTGGGCCCGTATCATAGGAATAATTAGTAGTGCCAGCATGCCCAGAACTGAACCTGGAAATTATTAATTGCTGTAAGTAATTGGTGGTGATGTGTAATATTTAAGGGTGAAATAGTCACGATTACCAACAAAATTAAGAACTTAATTTGAATTAAGAACAAACATTATGAGGGGTATTGCAATTATACAAATTTAAGGCATGCAATGCAAGCTCTTTTTCGTGTCATCATTCATGTCATTGATTCTAACTAAGATATAAGGGCAGCAAAAAAAAATACAGTTCGCCAACATGATTCCTTATTATAATTTTAAATTGATCGCTACGTTCCTGAAACACATGCAAAACATTTTGAATAATAGAATATAACAGAAAATTAGTCGATTGTTGTTAACATTACACAGACCTTACTAACTGAAAACCGAGTATTTTACACATACTTACTCACAAACATAAGTTCGGTTTTGTTGGCAAACGCTTGAAGTACACTTGCTGCCATTACGCTTACTAACGCAACTAATGCTATACCAATATCAGACATCTTCCACCAATGTTGCATGACAAATAGTCCCAGCGCTGCTCCAAATGCCATCAAAACCATGGTACTGGCCAAGAATGTGCCAAGCAGTTCGGCATCCCAGCAAAAAGGTCGGTTCAACACGTAGAAGATTTCAATGGAAATGATCGGCGGAGATAGCACCATGGCAACGAAGAGAAGAGATGCAAAGAGAATACGGAGTTTCCATTTTCTGCGACCCGTAGTTCCGTTGCCGCCGGTTGTCACGCTGTTCTCTGTGGTGTATATAGATACCACGGATGCTATATTTTTGACAGAGAAAAGCTTCGCCGTTGGCTCTTGTTTTACGGTTTCGGGCACAAATAGCACCACATATATTGCAGTCACGGTTAACAACGCTCCAATGACAAGGGCCTTGGATAAGAAAGCGGTATCACTTTGATTATCTAGAGCTATCCAGTAGTCCACGCTGACCACTCCAATAGCAAAGCCTAAAAGTACCAAGCAGTCAAGAACCAAGATCCTAAATCCCCTTTGTCCATCTGTAGTGGTGTCCGCCGTGTAGGCGATGGCACCAAGGAAAAGAATGGTGTAGCCACCGAGGGAACCACCCAGAACATTGCTAATCAGAAGATACTCTAATGGTAGATCTAGTTGGACGATTAAGGCGGTGATGCCCAGGTACAGGACTCCACTGAAACAAGGGAGGAGCAAATAAGGTTTTCTGCCCGCCCTGTCACTATGCGCACCAAAAACAACGGTTGAAATGACGCTCGGTATCATGTATGCAATGGTGAGGTACATGTTCCACATTGCCGCATTTTCCTGAATCAACCTGTCGTTCGTCGTCTGGTTTTTGTCACAAAGGGACACACTGGAAGAATTGCTGACGGTAACATTAACGTGAAAGCGTTCATAAACTTTTTTCTCCACGTAAAAAATCATCAGTGGACTGCAGGCTGCGGCGGCCATGAAATAAAGAAACACAACCGGTTCAACGATGATGCGTCTCTTGGGCTTGACAGGCGGTTGTGGTATTTCTTGGTCTTTCAGAGAATTCCGCGGGGACTGTAAGTGGCGCTGGGGAGGATCCATGAAACTGCTCTCGGTTTCTACAACGCCATCTGTCGATTGTTCTATTTGTTGCATCTTGGTGTCGGGAGGAATTATGCTGTTCTTGGTTCATCAATCAGTGCTCTATGTAGGTCGGTATTATTTGCGTCGGGTCGACTACAACATAATAAGAAGATAAAATAAATGCAATTATTCTGACATAAAAATTATTGCGGGCATTTTTGTGACACATTTCTTGTACGAAATAATCATAATGCATGTTATCTTACAGACACCTAGCGCCATTATTGTTTTTCGCGCTTACTCAAATCAGGTCGTAGTTTTGCCCAATTAATGCTAGTTCTGATAGTTATGATCATTACAGATATGCCCAATGTTTGAAATCGGTCTAATGATAAGAAGTTATAATAATAAGGGAACTGGCGTACATAAAATTACATTTTATAAAAGCATATCGAGGAACGAGTGTCTTGTGGTGGTAGTATTATTGGTCTGCTATAGGGTCTACCTATAATTCAAGGAACCCTCTTGCTCTGTACCAGGGCCACAGTGAGATTTTTTTCACTAGATATTTGCTGATATATCTCTGGCAGCTGTACACTGGCTGTGCACATTTCTGTACTGTGAGGATTTTTGCTCAAAAATTATGCCATAACTCAGCTGGGTTATGGCAGAGAATGCGACCTCGTGTACAGTACTCAAAATGACCAGAGTTCAAGAATATTAACGTTGAGAGTCTATGTAATACCAGTAAACGATTTGAACAGATTAGGATATATCTTTAATTGGCAGTTGTAATACCACCAAAGGTAATTTGAAATGAGACAATAAGATTGAACGCATATTAATCAGCCGATTAATCAGGATGGCTAATTTAATTCGGAACTGTGAACTCCAGTTTGTCTATACAGCAATATGCCTATCTATTGTACATTAGATGTGTAGATATGATAGGGGTAAAGCATCCTCTTTCTTTCCTCTTTCTTTTCTTTTTTAATGTACATTCGAAGATATCAAACGAAACCAATCTATTTGTGCATCCTTTAGAATTCCTTTTGAAACGTTCTCCTAATTTATGTAAATCCTACATTACAACCCCTTCATCATAGGTAATAAAATGGCTTACGATGACTTCTAGTTTCTTTCACATACGTAGCTGTGCTTGTTAAACAGCATGTAGAAATCATATACCATGTAAACTGGTGAGGTTAAAGAAGATCTTCAGTTAATCGTATGTGGCAAAGGGTCATCTGAAATCGCCACAAAACGGAACAATCGAAACTTTTATTGTGAATACCAACACCGGTCGGCTGTGATGACAAGCAAAATACCCAGCTTTAGTTCTGTACCATCGCTGTTTCTAATACCCACCTGTTTTGATCAGGCTCAAATGAAAAGTGTACCAATAATAAATCGATCTTCATTTCTCAATACTGCCTAGTTTGCATTATTATATCATATTCTCACTTACCTGGTGTTTTTGTTTTCTGTAGTAAGCTATATCACTGGTATGTATATTATGTCCTATCGATGCCCAATGATCAGGAGAGATATTGCAACCCGCAGATAAACAGAAATGTTATCACCTAATTACTAAAGGGCACACCGGCATTGTTTGCCTACAATACAATGACCCATATAAAAGCCTCTTCATTGTTTTTTTTTTTCAATTGGTGGTTGGGTGGGGTTAATTCGTGCGTTTTGTGGTTAATATAGGCGTTAGTGCTCAAAGATCTGCGGGTAGTGTTAGTAAACGCCTATGATCCGTTTATAAGACCTGCATGGGGAAGGAGGGGATGACCGCTCCTCATTTAACCCCACCCCAGAGAGGTTACAGACCCAGCTTCTAAACCCTTTTTCTTACATAACATTTTATGGCAGAAACATTTATAACGTTCTATAACAAATTATTGAGTCAAACCTTACACGTATCAGAGTAATGGCAGCCCATTGTTTCTGAGGATCTGCCGATGTATGAGCACTATTCGTTAGTGAATTTCTAGTAAATTGTAATGGAATACTTTTGAGTTTTCAAATAAGTAAGTTCTCTCTTTCTCTCTCTCTCTCTCTCTCTCTCTCTCTCTGTGTGTGTGTGTGTGTGTGTGTGTGTGTGTGTGTGAGCGTTTTCTCTAAATATTTTTTGACATTGTCTATGGGATCCAAACTTTTTGGGAGGAAAAATCGGACTCATCCGTGTTTTTCGTCGTTAGACATTAATCTGATTCTTATGATGCATATTTTGAAACACTTCATTTCAAGTTAGTTTTCTCGGTAATAAGTATATTTTTTTGCGTGATCCCAATTTTTGAATTTTCTTAACACTTACCAGATTTAAATGATTCAAAACTCTCTTTATTTTCGTGTAATGTCGGCTCTATTGTCATTTTTAAGATTGTCGTGAATTAGAGAAAAACAAACGGCGATATGTACACTGCTATACACTTTAAAAAATGCTCTGAAACCCCCTATCCAAAATTATTTACAAATCGTTTTCAACTACATTTGTAAATTAACACAACCTTCTTAATGTGATATTAAAAATAATGCTGTTTTGTCTTTTTATAGAGGGAGACCCGTTACAAGAACTGAAACATAATCAAAAGTGCGCCTACAGATGGAAAATAAAGAAAGTACAAAGTCAAATAAGCCATTTAGGACATGGACAAAACGAGGACGTGTCAGCAAAATGTTTACAATTTTTCCAACTGATTCAAGGCATTTCGTTATAAATTAAAAGTCTTGATTTAAAACCTAAGCAATTTCTAACAACACAAAAACATAAGATGATCACTATTATGATAATGATTATAAAGATTGTCACTCTTGAAGAGAGTAGTTCAGTCCAAAGAAATGATAAACATCAGACTGCATGGTGTTTATTTTCTTCATTCTGCAATAGAAAATAAACTGAGTTTCGAAATGTCCGATTAAACATTGAAAAGAAGCACCTGAGACTAGAAATAAAGTTTAATTTAACAACCTTTGCAATGTCTTATCTTCCACTTAATCTTTATTTTCGGGATTGGATGATATAAATAGTGAGAGTAGAGGTAGTATTACATATATCCTACTGCGCGGATAAAACCGCCTTTACACTGGCTGGCGTCCTTTCTGCGTCCTTTGAGCAACCATGAAACTGGCAGCGCTGTGATCGTATAAAGGAGGCATAAGAATCGATTTGGTTGCAAAATGAATGCTCAATGATCAGCCAGTTGTCGTCAAGTAAAGTATTTTTTTTTACTCTCAAACGGGGCCGTACTACGGGACGCAGAAAGGACGCCGTCCAGTGTAAGGGGGGCTTAAACTGGCAACAGGGGAGAAGTTTGGAACTACAGATCACATAGTATTCTGATCAAGGGTCGACAAAAGTTTTGGTCTTCACGCCAAGTCTTTGGATTTTAAGACAAAAGTAACCGGTATTAGTCAGATCAATTGTAATGCTGTGCCAGTTTTACGGCAAGCAAAAACATGCTAAACATTTCAGACCAACACCTGGCCTTATAAAAACGGATTAGGCATTTACTAACACTACCAGCACAACTTTTATCACTAACGCCGATACTAACCACAAATTAACCAACACACCGCACAGGTATTTAATTAGCACCAACAAAACGATACCTAGCACTAACATTCATCCGCTATGGTAGTGCCGGTTAATTTGTGAGTATCTGGTTAATGTGGGTGTTAGTGTTAAAAGATCTGTGGGAAGTGTTAGTAAACGCCTTCCGTTTATCCGTTTATAAGGTATAAATACTCATTTTATTTACGTGCACGACTTTGGATTTATCTTGGGGTGATATACCCCATATTTCTCATCTCTAAAAGTTCAGACCCTTTTCATGGCTAATGTTCTTTTGTCAAGCCACCCCCCCAACTGTGATTGGTCCCCATGCTTCACAGCTACTATTCGATTCATTCTCGTTCTCGATTCTATTCGATTCATTCTCGTTGCTTTCAACCAGCTCTCCTGGGTGTACAGGATCCTCTGCTACACTGTTGTACGCACTGCTAGACTGGCAGGAACTGTACGAGCGTTTCGACACGTCTCTTATCTTCAAACTCTCCCTACTGGGTGTACGCCGCCTGCTGTAGATGACATGAAAGCTGGAAGAGAAACAGCACAGCAGCCGTCATGTTTCGTCTACGTCTTTTTTACTTCTTGCGAGTTCAAATATACCGTATTGTATAATGTTGCTACATTTGGCCTTATATTTTGAGCCCTTTCCTTTAACTTCCTAGCATAATGACTGCAGGGAGGACAGGACACTGTAAAAAAAGGGACCATTTTTTCATCATATTCTAAGACTGCCAGTGAAGACAATTAAAGTATACTGACCACAACAACAGAAACCCCATGCCAAAGAGTGCGGCCACCGTGAGGAACACGACCCCGCTAAAGATGTCAACCGTAGCCGAGTACACGGTACCAAATGTGACACTGGCCAGCAAGGCAGATAAAGTCTCCATGGCAGCTACGCTGGCAAAGAGAGCTCCTGGAACCAAAGACATATAATAAGGTTACTCTCTACCAGGGCCACACTGATTTTTCTCTAGATATTAACAGATATGTCTCCGGTTAAATAGATGGCTAATCTCTGTACCTCAGCTAAAATGTCAAAAAAAAAAAAAAAAAAAAAAAAAACTGGAGGAGTGTAAAGTCGTGTACAGACTTCATATATCGTGCGGTTTCATTAAAGAAGCACTGACCAAAGTTGAAGCATTCTTGTAGTGAATTTCAATGAATGAACATGAGTAATATTGAGAGTGTACCTTTGGTCATCATATGTGAAGTACCGTGTACAACCACTCATCATGGTTCTGGCCGGGGCTGTCACCAAAGAACTTACGACCGAAAGTAAGTTCAAATTAAATTTCAAAACCGAAGTATTTTAGCCAAAGTCAATTCAGGATACACAAAAGTTAATGCATAATGTGGCAATTGATCTATCATATTTAACACTGTACATGTAACGCGTGCAATAATATATCTTATTTTTGTGGAATATTTCTAAACAATGCTGGCCCAATATTGCCTTTAATTTTTGGTCTCAAAATAATCTCGGTCAGACGTTCTTTTGCAGAACCATCTCTCCCTGGCGTGACACGACAGTAGGGTATACCCTCTGATATCGGGGGCTTCTAATGCATTATGCAAAATTAAATTATGAGCGCAAAATTGTTTAACAGACCACTAGCGCACCCTGTGGTGAGAGAGTAAGTAAGGTATACCTTGCTTCTTTTGGTGAACGGTCTTTGACATCTGGGCCCGTATCATAGGAATTATAAGGAGTGCAAGCATACCCAGAACGGAACCTGAAAATTATTTATTGCTGTAGATGTCGTTAGTGATAAATAATATTTTAAAGTGAAATAATTATGATTCATAAGCAAAAATAAGAAATTTATCTGAATTAAGAACAAACATATTATGAGGTACATAGGGATTATATGAATTTAAGGCATGCGATTTTAAGCAAGCTCTTTCCATATTATCATTCGTTTCGGTGATTCTAACTAAGATATAAGGCCAGCAGGGAAATCAGGAAAAATACAGGTAAGTTCTACTTCATTTTTATAAAATTGTCTACTTTGAAATTGATGGCTACATGCCTGAAACACATATAAAACATTTAGAAAAATAGAATATAACAGAAAATTAGTAGATTGTTGTTAACCTTACTAATTGAAAACCGAGTATTTTTAACATACTTACTCACAAACATAAGTTGGGGTTTGTTGGCAAACGCTTTGAGTACATTTGCTGCAATTGCGCTTATTAACGCAACTAATGCTATACCAATATCAGACATCTTCCACCAATGTTGCATGATAAAAAGTCCCAGCGCTCCTCCAAATGTCATCAGAGCCATGGTACTGGCCAAGAACAAGCCAACCAGTTTGGCATCCCAGCAAAACGGTCGGTTCAACACGTACAAGATATCAATGGAAATGATCGGCGGAGATAGCGCCACTGCAACGAAGAAAAGAGATGCAAATAGAATGCGGAGTTTCCATTCTTTGCTACCCTTAGTTCTTTCACTGCCGCCGTTGCCGCCGGTGGAAACGCTGTTCTCCGTGGAGTAAATAGAAACAACTGCTGCTATATTTTTGACAGAGAAAAGCTTCGCCGTTGGGTCTTGTTTTACGGTTTCGGGCACAAATAGCACCGCATATATTGCGGTCATGGTGTACAACGCTCCAATGGCTAGGGTCTTGGATAAGAACGCGGCATCACTTCGTTTATCTTGAGCTATCCAGTAGTCTACGCTGACCACTCCAATAGCACCGCCTAAAAGCATCAAACCATCAAGAACGAAGATCCTAAATCCTCTTTGTCCATCTGTAGTGGTGTCCGCCGTGTAGGCGATGGAACCAAGGAAAAGAATGGTGTAGCCACCGAGGGAACCACCCAGAACATGGCTAATTAACAGATACTCTAGTGGTAGATCTAGTTGGACGATTAAGGCGGTGATGCCCAGGTACAGTACTCCACTGAAACAAGGGAGGAGCAAACAAGGTTTTCTGCCCGCCCTGTCACTATGCGCACCAAAAACAACGGTTGAAATGACGCTCGGTATCATATAAGCAACGCTGAGGTGCATGTTCCACATTGCCACATTTTCCTGAATCAACCTGTCGTTCGTCGTCTGGTCTTTGTCACAAAGGGATACACTGGCAGAATTGCTGACGGTAACATTAAAGCGTTCATAAACCTTTTTCTCCACGTAAAAAATCATCAGGGGACTGCACGCTGCGGCGGCGATGAAATAAAGAAAAACAACCGGTTCAACGATGATGCATCTCTTGGGGGTGACAGGCGGTTGTGGTATTTCTTGCTCTTTTAGAGAACTCCGCGGGGACTGTAAGTGGCGCTGGGGAGGATCCATGAAACTGCTCTCGCTTTCTACAACGCCATCTGCCGATTGTTCTTTTTGTTGCATCTTGGTGTCGGGAGGAGTGATGCTTGGTTCATCAATCAGTGCTCTATATAGGTCGGTATTATTTGCGTTGGGTCGACTACAACATAATAACACAATAGAAATGCAATTATTCTAACATTAAAATTATTATATTTACATTATTATATTTATTATATTTTATCATTTTTTACATTATTATATTTATATATAACACATACTGTACGAGGGCCTCTGTGGGATTTTTTTCACTAGATATTCACGGATATATCTCTGGCTGTACAGTGGCTGTACACATTTCTGTACTGTGGGGATTTTTACACAAATATTACGCAATCACTCAGCTGGGTTATGGAAGAGAGTACGACCTCGCGTACAGTAGTCAAAATGACCAGAGATTCAGATCAATAACGTCAAACAGATTAGGATATACCTTTAATTGGGAGTTAAAGCTATAATACCGCCAAAGGTAATTTTAAATGAGACAATCAAATTGAACGCATATTAATCAGCCGTTTAATCAGGAAGGCTGATTTCAGAACTGGTTTGCCTCTATATCTATTTTACGATAAATGTAATGATATGATAAGGGTAAAGCATCACCCCTCCATCATAGGTAATAAAATAGCTTACGATGACTTCTAGTTTCTTTCACATGTAGCTGAGCTTGTTAATCAGCATGTAGAAAGTGTCATGTAAACTGGTCAGATTAAAGAAGATCTTTGGTTAAAGGGATAATAACTCTTCGTATGAGATCTATATTTCACAATAAAAACATTCTGTTTTACCACAAAAACGGCAGTTATAGCTATTATTCTGATATCTGAGTTTGTCTTTAGACCACGTGACCTCCATTGATTAACAAAAAACAAAACTTTTTAGAAAAAAAAACCAGGGACTAACTTTGAATGTAAAAATGGATTCATTAACCATTGGTAAGTATGGGAAAATTGTTGTTTACTCCAGGAAAATTCATTTTTTGGCCAAAACGAAGAGTTATTATCCCTTTAATCGTATGTGGCACAGCTGTGATGACAGGCAAAATGACCAAGCTTTAGTTCTGTAGCCTCGCTCTTTTTTATACTCACCTGTTTAGATCAGGCTCAAATGAAAGGGGGACCAATAGTAAATCGATCATCATTTCTCAAAACTGCCTTATTACATATATACTATGAATTCTCACTTACCTGGTTTTTTTGTTTTCTACAGTGAGCTATATCATTGATATGTACAACGTGTCGTATCAAACTACATGTACCCCGTGATCAGGAGAGATATTTCAACCCACTGATAAACATCAATGTTATCAACTAATTAGTAAAGGCGACACTGGCAGTGTTTGTCTACAATACAATAACCCAAATAAAAGCCTCTTCATTGTTTTTTTTATTAATTCATGGTTGGGGTGGGTTAAATGAGGCGCGTGCAGTGCCTGCTTCTGTATTGACAGCACACGATGCATTTGCCTTTCGCACAGAAAATGTTTAATGAGCACACTTACGGTCTTTCAACTCAGTCCTAGGATCCAATTTATACAAATGTGGTTGATTCAGTGGGGAAAAAGAAGGAATATTTTTTACTCATTTCATTATCTTAAATCTGCTAAAGAATATTTTTGAGAATATAGTTAAATATGCAGAGTGATTCAATTACCACACTCTCAGAACTTCTTAATAAAATTTCACTTTTGAGTTACCACTAGCCTACATCGATATCATAGCGCTTCTGGCAGATCAAAGGATGCGTCTTACTAGCTACGTATACTGTGTACAAACTCGATGGAGACTCTTGCTGAATGGGGCGCTTGTTAAATAAAAAGACAAATTCCTACTTGAACAAACCTAGAAAAAGATACCGAGTGAAAATTCGTAAAAAAAATGTTTATATAATTTACAATGTATAAAAAGTCTTGACCGGATCAAGGAAGTGACCGGATTCATAATACCATGCCTTTAAGTCAAAGCCCTACTGGAGCCTGTTAGGCCGAGAAAGTCAGATTTGACAGAAGGATTATCATATTTCGGAAGTTTAGGGAGATAAACGCCAAATAATTTGACGTGTATCTATCTATACAATATCATTAGGCCTATAAAAAGAGAAACAGCATAGGTCAGTATCCAACTGTGCAGAAGAAGCAGCAATTACATAAGCTTCCCGGGCTTTTTAGAAAGGTTACAGATAAAGCTCCTAAACTCTTTTTTCTTACATAGCATGGAAGAAACATGTAGGCATATGGCGTTCAATAAGTTACTGAGTCAATCCTTTCACGTACCAGAGCAATAGCAGCCCAAGGGGGAGGCACTTAATTAATTCGTGCGAGTGTCCCTCACATAGTTTCTGAGGAATTGCCGATGCATAAGTACTATTCCGTAGTGAACTTCAATTAAATTGTAATGGGATACTTCTGAGTTTTCAAATAAGTAAGTTCTCTGTGTGTCTTCTTTATTCATTCTTATTATAGGCTACTTTTTTTTTGATAGGGTCAATGGGATCCAAACTTTTTTGGAGGAAAAATCGGACTAAACCATGTTTTTCGTCGTTACACATTAATCTGATCCTTATGATGCATATTTTGAAAAACTTAATAAATAATCAATAGTATTTGTGATGGGAGAAGGTGAGAAACGTTACACATAGGGAAACTTGTCCCGTGAATGTCTCATTGCATTTGTTGTGATTTTGAGTTGCGAAAATTGCTACAGGAAGTGAGGCCAACTACGCATGCGTCATTGTAAGCCATTGACCTGTGACCTAGTTCAGAGTTTGACACAAGACTTCCCTCAACTTCTTAGTTATTCTTCCATGGCGCTGTGAGTTGGCGATCATATGCCAAAACCAGGTAAGGAAACTATATCTGTACAATCTCTATAAAACGTGTTACTTTTGATCACAGGGATAATGCGTGAAATGAAATACAGTTGCCGGGCGACAGAAAGGTCTTATGCCGACTGCGGCAAGTAGCACCCCAAAGTAAATGTAACAACGGGAGTGTTCTGTATTTTTTATTTGTTTTGAAGACATGATCATGCCCATATCGTAAAATATAGCAACGTAGTTTCCGTTTTAAGAACTCCTTTAGTTGGTCCTTTACCAATATGTTTACCGGCACATGTTCAACGTTTTTGTCCAGTGCCAAAACGCCTCATTGCTTTACTATTGTTATATTGTCCGAATCACAGCGGAGCCTTTGTTAACATTCACAACAGAGTCGTTGTAAACAGCGGGGTTTCTATGCCGTGTAACTGCTGGCTGTCTATTTTCAACTTTTTAAGCATGTGCACATGATCAGAAGACATTTTCAGTTCCTTTAAAGTCTGGGGTTAGAAGGGTATAGTTGGTGTAATCAAGAATCCAAATCCTTGTTCATTCATGAATGATCAATTTCAAGGCCTTGAACTTGAAATAAGAGTAGGAGGCAGTGAGTGCAAACTGTACTTATTCATGCTTTTGATAAGGAATGGGCTTTTGAATCTGTAATTTTTTAAAGAAGATTATACATGGACTAAGAGCCAAATTCACCACTACCATTCTCTAGCACATATATAGTCTTCTCAGACTGTCCTGCACTATCATTTTAAGCAAAACAATCATGCTTTAGCAGGGGCAGATCCAGAGGTAATTTCTGAATGTCTTCCAAATTGCCGTTGTTAATCTATCCTCCAATTTTGACCATCTTCTTTCAGGGAAAAAAGTTGCCCGTCAATGTAAACTTGAAAAATTCTGACCATCTCCCAAAAGAACCAGAAGACGACTTTCGTTTGCCCCTGCTTGGCATTGTCATTGTCATTGCCATTTTTAAAACAAAAAAATTCACTAGAGTTCTGACATTATCTCATACCCTGCACCAATGAACAGATTACTAGTACGGTAAACACTTGAAAATTATGTAACCTAAAAATTAATTGATATATAAAAATGCCTGAATCTTACATGGCCATATTACTAGTATGTGAAGAACTTTTCAAAATTATCCAGAGTCCCATTTTCAAGTATGGCGAAATTTTCTAAGTGAAAAAAATTTGTCAGCCAAGAATGATCTTCTGAAAAAATTTTCAAACCTCACTTATTTCAAGTTTTCTACCCTCTACCAGGACCACAGATTGAATTTTCACTAGGTTTTTCAGATATGTCTCTTGCTAATCGATGATATTTTTTTCTCACTTTTGTAATCATTTTAATTGAATGGCACATCCCCTCACAAAGCAACGTGAACAACATCATGGACCATAATTCCATAAAACTTTCTTGACGTTACCCAAGTACTTTAAATTATGAGGAAACATGTCTGACAATAAAGCTGATTACATTGACTGTGCTTTAGCAAGAACCTCCTAGGATAGATCAATCCTGCTGGACTGATAACTTATAGTCTGAACACAGCCATAGAGCACATTCAGAACAGACGATCTGTAGACTAACTGATCTGTCGATGGGACTTAAAAGCAGCACCCTGATGGTCTTCCCTGCCTCTACACACACCATTAAGAGGATTAAATCTCAGCTCCGAGGTTTAATTGCAAGGCCCCTGCTGCGACAGTGTGTGTGTGTGTGGAGGCGGAGAGGCTATCAGGGAATTAGTCGGCGCAGCTTTTAAGTGAATTGGCCATATTTAGTCTGCGGATCGGTTTCTCCACGGATCAACTTGCTCCAAATGCCCTCGTAGAGTATCATTTTATTTCTAGGTTAGAACTTGGACCCACCATAAGACCCCATTTCCAGAATTTAGATCGATCTACTTTAGATCGACCTAACTCCCTGGGGGTTCACGCTAAATAGCTGTCAGCAGAGCGGACACGAAAGTTAATAAATTACCTCCTTACAGCTTGTAGTAGGCGGGACGGACATTTAAGCCGGATTATATGACAGTAATCTAGTGAGACTCCCCGCGGGGATAGATCGATCTAAAAGCTCTGGGAATTCGGCCTTAGATATCTTGTATTGTTGGTCCAAGGTGAGAAAGTTGCCCTGGCAAATGTATGGCTTCGTTGTCATAGACAGATCTGAATTGTAAAAAGTCTGTGTTAAAACACCTTGAACTTGTTCAGTAAAATTGACCATTGCTACAACTTATAGCCACCTCAAGTCAGTTTTCAAAAATATTACAAATAGCACCAGTCAGGGAAAACTTAACAAGAAAACAATGTTGTTATTCTTTTGCTTAGTTGAATATATTTATAGCCTAAAGAATGTTCAGTTTCTGTTGGCTGAGTGAGCAGTATGCAGGCCTGTTATGATTGCTTTCTGAAAGCGTAGCTGTAACTTTATTTTTATTGTTAGATACACATCAGTGGTTTTCTATCAAATACAGTTTGAATGCTTATCAAATGCAGTAGGCAGCAATCAGTATTCAGTGCTTTGGAATATTTCTGGGCTGTTTTACCAACTGAAAGTTAACAGTTGTTCAAAACTTTTTTCATACCTGAAAAAGGAGGTTTTCACTCTTTGAAACATTAAAAACAGACACAAAATAGGTACTTGTAACATGTTTTTTTTTAATTTTCAACTTGAAGATTTTTCTGACTTAATTGACAGTGTAATTTTTTTCCTTATTATTTTTAAATGAAGAAAACAATAAAGGTTCTGGGTAAGTGTATAAATTTAACAAACAAAAGACCATACTAGTATATATTATCAGTAATGTTTTTTTCACATTTATTGTGAAAACAATAATGTGGGTCTCACCTATGCTGGGTGCTTGACATTGCACATATTGCAATATAATTTAGAACAAAATTCCATAAATAATATTCCCTGAGACTGGACCACATTAGTTAACCTGATTTCTCTGAGCAGCTGACTTTAATACCCCGTTCACACTACGCTCAGTTATCCGGGTAAATTGCGAATTAGGTCTCAATTCGAATAAATGTAGTAGTGTGAACGCAAGAGGATTTTTGTAATGCGCATTTTCAAAATCCTGCAAGCGAGGTGGATTTCCAAGCGCGATCCGGATAACTTACCGGAATCGACACCTGTACAGATCTAACTGCGCATGTGTGCAGATAAGTGAGGGTATCTATGAATGCTTGTTTATTACTTTAGCGATTGCACCAAACGTATTTCGAGGTCTCCACTCACTACAACATGAGGAAACAAACTTATTTTGTCATCTTATACTTCTCAAGAATGCTGGAATGTCTTTAGAGTTGCATTTGTCGTCAAGATTATTTTTTTGGTATTTTAAGATTTCGTGTGCGGCGCATGCGCGAGTGTTCAAAACAGGAAGTTAAACCTGAAATTTTCAACGTGGAATTCGGATTCGCTTAGCGAGTGTGAACGCAATACCGAATCGGATTTCTCACGAAAAATCCGAATTATAGAAATGCGCATTTTGGCAACTGTAGTGTGAATGGGGTGCGAGTCAGATAAGCATATAGATTGGATTTAGTTGTTTTGAAATACCGAGCCAACCTTGATCACATTTCGTCTAAAAGGTTGCTAGTAAGTAGTTACACTTCATCCATTTTCTCTTAAATATAGAAATAGAGTGGAAAGGAGATATATCTTAGAATTTCGTGGAAGAGAAAATATGTTGTGGGTGGATGGGGATTGGGGAGGAAGGTTTCTGCGATACTTTTTCACATTAAGTGGTAAATGAAAGCAAAAATTTCTTTACTGAGAGATTGGCCAAC
The DNA here is from genome assembly GCF_001039355.2 of Lingula anatina. The sequence continues at coordinate 55,515 of NW_019775566.1, read as the reverse complement.
TTTTTTCTTGGGTCGCCATATTTAACCTACGGACTAGTCAGTCTACTGACAAAGAGCGCATTCGGAACAGTAGACTAACAGATCAAATATGGCAACCCACTAAAAAGCTTGCTGCTAAATTTCTGATTAGACACTGAATATAACACAAGCATTCAAGTGGGTCAGCGATATTTGATCCACGGATCTGTTAGTTCGCTGTTCTGAATGCACTCTTAGTAGCCTGGCAATTATGTAAGATAGGCTGTTGAACGGAACTTTCTAGCTTAGCACTACCAATTATTGAACTTTTGCCTGAACAACAGGAAACAAACTGACGCAGAACTTGAGAAAGGGAGTGAAAACCCATAGCATAATTACTAATAATTGTTAGAAGTGTAATAAGATATTAGGGCTTCTCAAAGTGAACAGGTTTAGACTACGGATATTATTAAAGAATACCACTTGATGTGAAAAAAGGGTCTATCATAGAGAACAGGTTGATCCAAAGACTAACAGATCCGCGGATCAAATATGGCCAACCCACATGAAAGCAGGCCGCTTAATCCCTTATGGTCTCCCTGCCTCCAGAAAGGGGTCCCTGCAGGGGCCTTGTAATTAAACCTCAGGGCCAAAATTAAACTGCTGTATGGCTCGTGTGGAGGCAGTGAGACCTTCAGGGGATAAGGCTGCTTGCTTTTAAGTTGGGTCAGCCATATTTAGTCTGCAGATCATCTGTGCTGAATGCGCTTATATTGAGCAGAGTTAATTGTCTTTTGCCTGTTAAGACTTAAGACTTAAGAAATCAGCTGTTTTTATCACTCCTGGATTAGAACCTCTCCACATGGGCCACCTGGGAGGTAGTGCCTGTGAGAACAAAAAAAAAAAAAAAAAAAAACAAGATTGAATGAATATTTTGAATTTGGCTTATGTGCCAATAATCTGTAGAACTTAAATCAAATAACCATGAACTATTATTAGCCATATTTTTTATATTCAAATGGGGTTTCAACATGAATACTGCTGCTGTTTAGAAAGGTGCAGATCAAAGATAAATCAATATTTAAGCTGAAAAGTTCATGGGGTACATTTTCAGCTGAAGACATCGAAGTGTTTCTCTCATAGTGGCACAGTTGAGTCAATTAGATAAAAATATTCCTAGTTTCAGCATCAAACAGTAAACAAAATAACTGAAGATTTGTTTTCCTGTTCTTTAGACATAACAAACATTTTCGTCATTACTCGATTACCTTTTTACATTGAACCAAGTGACTTAATAGGTAAACTGTTAGGTTAGAATAGAGTATCAGTCAAGCTCCTTTTATCCAAAAGGACTCTAGATTAGAGAGGATTAAGTGTAATCTGACTTTCAATATTTACTTCTTAGGGGTTAAGTTTATGAGAAAGTTGTCACACATAGTTTATCTTGGGGCAAGAAGTGTTTGGGTGCAGAAGTGGAAACTTCTGTTGGAGTTTTAGTACTGCCACTTGGAAATGGTATGTAACAGTGGAAGTTCTATATTAACTTCTTGGAAAAGACGAGGACCACATAGTGTTTTATAGGCTTCATTTTCTTAGAACTGATCTTCTGAGATGCAGATCATCAGTTTGGGAAAAAATTAGACAGAAAGAAAATAAAGCAGTGGGTGAAACAGGACTGCTTTCATGGAAATAAATAAAGTTTGCATAATTATTGTGAAAACATTGCCAGAAATCTGAGAAAGAATCAACCTGGAAGCAATCAACTTAGAATCCCAGGAAAGCTGAGAAAATAATTAGACAAAGCACTTCATGAAGCAGGCTGCAAGTCAGTTTTTAATAATTATGCATATTTTGCAGTAAACAAGACTGACATTTTTGCCTGACCCAAAATAAACAACCAAAAACAATGAAAAACCATATGACCTGTCTGGTCTTATAAATTCTTATAACTTAAGAAAGGAATGAAATACTTGTTCTTCCAGAGGCATGGTGCTGACTTTCCTCTTGAGACAAACTCTCAAAGACTGTTCGGACAGGGTGAAACTTTGAACGCAAAAGAGCCTTTAAAAAGTTGTCATTGGCTTACCAGGACTACACAAAAGAGAGCTCTGTAAGTCTGGAGTTGGGTCTTATTTTTATGACCAGAATGAGATGGTTTGTTCTATTTCATTTCAAGATAAATTTGTAATACCAATCTGAGATGACTTACTTTATAGGAAAGTTCTGTCAGGCTAAGACTGGGTTCCCATACCTACTTAGTAGATTGATCTAAGACCCCATTTCCATAGATTTTAGATCAATCTATCCCTGTGGGGAATCTCACTAGATTACTGTCAGCTTAGCCGGCTTAAGCGTCTGTCCCGCCTACTGAAAGCTGTAGGGGGGTAATTAACTATGGTGCGCTCTCGGCTGACTGCAATTTAGCGTGAACCCCCAGGGAGTTAGGTCGATCTAAATCTTAATCTCTGGATCAGTCTAAATCTCTGGGAATACACCCTAACAGGATCAATCCATCTCTGAGGGTTTCCTTGTTAAATTGCTTTCAGCTTAAGCGGCTCACTAGTAGATGTCTTGCAGGCCTGCTGAAGCTGCTAAATGATAATTAATTATCTCTTAGCAGCTTCAGTATTCATGGCAGACATCTAAGCCACTTAATTTGATTGCAATTAAGCGAGAATCCCCTAGGAGATAGATCGATCCACAGTTAGTATGATATTTTCTGGGAATGGTCCCCAAAACACCATACACAATTTCTTTCTTTTTGTAAAGCAAGCCATTGTGAACTAGAAAAGCACTCCGAAAGCGCGGACCTCCGCCAAGGCAGCAATTTATTATTATTATTGATTATTGATCGATTATTGATCGGGATCACCACCAAAAACTTATCACTTCTAAGTTTTTCCATTTCCCACCTACCCTGAAAATTTCATCAAAATCGGTCCATAACTTTTTGAGTGATGTTGATGACAAACAGACAGGGGTGAAAACATAACCTCCTTGGCAGAGGTAAATATGTCTTGGTTTATTCATTGAGCAAAGGAAAAATGGTGACTCTGTGATATGTTCAACTGATCATGACACCTTTACTGTAGTCAGATTACTATGGTTTTAAAGTTAGACTTTGTGTAAACAAGTCTTTGGAAGTGGGCTTAATTGGCCCTTTGCATTCTTGGGGGAAATTTGTGGGTGTTATGGAATGTGCATCCACCTAATTTTTGTTGCTGTGCTTCATCACGTGCTGAAAACTGTGAAGTATATATCTTGTCAACAGGCTGAGTTGGTGTCAGCCAAATTGTCTATTTCCAGGTTGATGTACTTATCAGGTTTGGTTTCATCATAAGCTGGAAGGTATGCAGGACATGAAACATATGTAAAAAAATATCTTCGCGAGTTTTGACCTGGTTCTGCAGTTGCCAGGTGAAATATTTCTCTCAAGATATGAATAATGGAACATGGTGTTTCTTGCACTTGGGGACTTGTAGTAGAGCTGTGTTGTGTTACCAAGTCATGAAAAAACAGGTTGTATTTTATTAGCAGGAAAGGTGAAAGTGTCTCCATTATGTCTGGTACAGGCTGGTGACAAGTTGTAGACTTAATAGGTGAGACATTTTTCATTTCTGTTATATTTTGTGCCTGTTTTTCATGCTTTTCACTGAAGCTTTATCGGTCACAAATGATTTTTCATTGTTGAGACATTTTTCATTTCTGTTACATTTTGTGCCTTCTTTATATTGAAGCTTTTAATGGTCACAAATGATTTTTCATCAGATTTCGATTGTTTTTGTTGTTGTTGCCAAGTTTGTGACAAGATATTTTTTCAGGCTAGCTTAGATTTATCATTGATATCCAAACATACACTTACAGAAACCTTTACAGAAGATTATAATATGAAGCTCATCTCTTATCACATTTTAAGCGTGACGGAGAGATCAAAAGAACATCTCACCTCGAAACTTGAGCTCTTTGATCTTTTACCTCCAAAGAATAATGTCTTTTCCTTCTGACTCGTCTTCAGGAGAAAAAAAACCTGGTGTGGTTATAGATGATGAATTCAATCTAAATGGGCGTAATAAAGGACCACACATTTTTACACCTGTACTCTCTGCTTCAAAATTCAAGGCACATAAAAGAACCTTTTTAGAAATGTGAAAAAGTGAAAGGCCACTCGGTGTTGATTAATAACACTTTCGAATTTTAGCATCAGTTTTCATCGTTGTTTGCATACTTCAGTTGGTGTTTTAACATAGTGATGGAGTTAATGACTCATTCTCCTCATTAATCAAGTGTTATGGTTTTGATATGGGAATTAATTGTACAGCCAATGGACTGGTGTAACTCTGTACACACTGAAGACCAAGGCGGAGTGCCCATTTGTCATTGTGGATTTAATTTCAAATTGAATAATCAATATTGATCTGTTTGACATGTTTGAAATGGTGTGCAAATTACCACACAACACACTTGAAAGGCGTGTGATTCGTTAAAGGCAGGCAAAAGGGGCAAAGATTAAGTAAAGATATTGCCTCAAACCTTTAAAAGAGAAAGAGAAAGAGAAAACCCATGACAGACCAATGCTGTATGAGATATTTACATACATGTAAGATGAGGGTATGATGTTGTTCAAGAAATATATCAGTTCAGATAATGGATACAGGCATGCTCCTAAGGCAATATTAGGCTTGCTATTTAGTTGGGGTGCAATCACTTCAGGTCTAAGATAAACCAGAAAATGTCTATATACGAAGTCATACTCAGACCAGGGCTCTGTAACTTGAAAGCATCGCAAATTGCGACCAAGCGTAAGCGTCTCTTTTCTATATCTCGCCCCATATTTAATAGCCTCTTAATAAAAGGTGATATCGCTATTCGCAATTTGCAATGCTTTCAAGTTACGGAGCTCAGGTTGCTGATCACAGGATTTTAAGTTAAAAGGGTGGGGAGGGGGCGGGGGGGGGGGGGGAG
>NW_019775566.1:21239-43479 GCF_001039355.2 Lingula anatina | reverse complement strand
TCTCTCTCTCTCTCTCTCTCTCTCTCTCTCTCTCTCTCTCTCTCTCTCTCTCTCCTCCTCCTCTCTCTCTCTCTCTCTCTCTCTCTCTCTCTCTCTCTCTCTCTCTCTCTCTCTCTCTCTGTGTGTGTGTGTGTGTGTGTGTGTGTGTGTGTGTGTGTGTGTTAGTGAAAGCTGGCACCTATAGTTGATATATATGCAAGTTAGTTGACGTGGAATCTTGGATAAGCTCACTTTCAGTGGTGTCTAGTAAATTAATATACCCTAAAGCCACAGTCTAGTGCTCTGCCACTCTTTCCATATGTCATTTTATATAAAGAATAGCAAAGCACTAGACGGTGACTGAGGTGTAAATATCTTCACTGTGAGAAGTACATGTGCCCAGTGGTATATCAACTGAGGATAGAATACAAATGGGGTTGGGTATTAAAAAGAAAGATGGTAGTTTACTCGAGCTGATGCCTGTTTATTTCTTTCTAGTCTGTAGTAAGCTTATTCTCAATGTTTTTCCTCCACTGGTGCATTGTTTTTATAAGATGAATTAGTTGTTTATCTTTTCTGTTAAAATCAAACCTTTTGCTTAGTCATTGTAGGAGGTGAAACAGCGATGACTCAATTGAAATTTTTACGCAAACTTTCATTTTGAATACATGATATATTTATAAAGAAGTATTGTTAAAAAACCCCGAATGGTTCCTGAATTTATGTACAGTAACTAACTACTTTGTCCACCATTTTATGATACAGAAAACAAAACCAAAATAAAATTAGTTTGTGTATTTTGACATACTTTATGATATTTCACTTCAATCAATGTCAGATTTAAATGTTTAGTTTTTTTATTTTTATTTCAGTAATTTTTTGTTCACATTTATCAATATTTTAGAAAATATTCAGTAGAATAAATGCTGATGGGTTCTATTTGTTAAGTTTAACAAGAGAGAGAGAGAGGGGGGGGGAGAGAAAGAAAGAGGGAAGGAGAAAGGGAGAGAAGAAGAGGGTATAAGATAGGTCAACCTCTCATGTATCATGACTAACAAGCAGCTTTTAACATATTGCAAAAACAGGCCTTATAAACAGATTAGGTGTTTACTAACACTACCCGCAGATCTTCTAGCACTGGGTTAGGGGGTTAATATGGGCGTTAGTGCTAAAAGATCTGCGGGTAGTGTTAGTAAACGCCAAATCCGTTTATAAGGCCTGCTTTTTGCAATTGCTTATTAGTTATGATACATGAGAAGTTGACCTATCTTATACCTTCTTCTTCCCTGGGCAGTAGTTGTCAGATAGGAGAATAAGGAATGTTTTTATTGTATGATGACGTATATATTCCTTTGCATGACCTATACATTGACACTATGAACTTTGTGGAATTTTGTTTACTACCGTGATAAATAGTCTGGCAGACAGTGCCAGACTGAAAGGTGAACATTTCCATTAATAATGTATTCACTTGTCCATTAGCTTTACCAGTGAAAGATAGTTGAAGGCCCAGGGTTTATAGTTTTCTGTTATTTTGTTTTAAAAATTTAAGTACTCAGATAAACTTAAAAAAAAAAGAAAGAGGACATAGATTTATATATTTTTTTTTAAATTTGGCCCAGATGTGCTCAGTTTCTTTCCTTTTCAAATTGGTTCTGTTCTAAAGTAAAATGATTTTCATGTCTAAAAGATGGTCTTTATGCTTTTGTTTGATATTTATTACATTCAGGCTTATTGTTTCTTCACACTAGCAGGGATCCACTTATTAGATGTGCTTCTAATGGATCATTTGCATTTAGCTGTTTAGGATAAAAAGAATGATAGATTATTCGATAATTTTGCCTCCTTTCTTGTCATCGCATTATTGGCATTTTGCAACAAGAGATTGATAGATTATTCTAGAAGTTTGCCATTTCTATCGCATATTGTATTTTATCACGTACATATATACGACAAGTATTAATGGATTTTTTGTTGTTGTCTTTCCAGAATGACAAGCAAGCAGATTGACACTTCTGTGTCTTGATTTGTATTCGCTCAAACAAGCATTTCCCCGCTATCACTTAGAAGACCAACACCTGCAGAAGAGCAGACTTCTAGAATCAGGATGCGTCTCAGCGGCAAATCACCGATCAATTTCTCTCCCACGCCACTTNTGGAGAATGGGTATGTTAAATTATGACTGTACTGCAGAATGGGTATGTTATATTATGATTATATTGGAGAACGGGACGACTGCCAGAGAGGGATGTGCTGAGTGTGAGAAAGTGGGCATATGGTGGAGAATAGAGGTGTGTGTTTGTGTGTGTGTGTGTGTGTGTGTGTGTGTGTGTGTGTTTATGAATGAGTGTAAGTGTTTATTCTGTGTCTTTAAGTGACAGGTGACACATGTTTGTCAGATGTATGGTGTCAAAGCTTTATGTAGAGAAGTCTCTTTTCTTTATCATCTTAATGGCAGAAGAATATGTTTCATATGTATCAAGTCAGCTGTTAACCCTGAGAATTCTTCATCAGAAACAAAATAGATAACTTTCTTCAAACGGAAATTGTCTTTTTTCTGTCTGGTCATAAAATTCTCAGCTTTGTGTTAAAGGCATTCTGTATGCTTTGATAGGGTGCACTTCATGTGGGTGATTATTTGAAATCAATGAAGATTTTTTTCCCAATGGCTCTTTAGGTTCATTGACATAGTCAACTAGGAGTTCTTGCACTCTCGACCGGAAGGAAAAAAAACATATTTGTATTGCCGATATTGATATTTTATATGTTATCTTACTGGTGGATGGAGCATATCCAGAAGGAACACATTTTTATCATTTTTTTTGTCATAGTGTGGTTGATCCTGTCTGGATCAATTTAGCGGTGCATTTATTTATGTTTTATTATCATAGCCCTGTTGCGGATCTTAAATTTTCTTTTCTTTTGACAATGTTTTTAAACGGGGTCCAGGTCTTCTATGATAAGCAGTATTAGCCAGATTTTTCTACCCTTTGGTACTTTTCATGATTTCTCATTTTTCTTGTCTGCTCAGGAATTTCATCCCCCTCTGCAGGTTGGTGCTTTTTGAACATGAACATTCAAAATACAATAATGAGCAGTATCCCTTTTTACTTCTAGCTTCATTTCTTTGGTGAAATTTATACTAGCGTGCAATTCCTCATATGTTAGGGCTCCTGGGTACCTTTTTTAAGTTATTTTATTTATATCGCAGATGACTTTGAGATCAAAAAGTCCCAGACATAGTGTAACATGCATACAAACACGGCGTCACATTTGACTGCCTTCCACCCCTCGCTGTGCCCTATAATATATTTCTCCTATCTGTGGTTCAGCATCGGCTGCGGCTCTCCATAGACTGGCATAGTGTGACTTGAAATACAGTAATTACTCGATCTTTTCAACGGGTGCATTTTAGGGAATCTGTATTTTTCAAGTCATATTTTTTAAATTAAAACATTCTTATTGAGTGGTAGCAGCAAAATTAAAAAGCAGGCTTCTCTATAGTTCTGTTCCTTGCAGTAAAACACCACAAATGTTATATGGAAATATAGTTTTGTGATATAAATTATGTATCTGAAAGTTTGATAATTTTTGCCCATTGAAAAAGATTGAGTCATTACCCTGTGTATGTGAACTCCACATGCGTAAACCACTCGCGTATTTCAATTCATCTCTGCTACTTAGGGTGTTTCCCAGAGATTTAGATCGACCTAACTCCCTGGGGGTTCAGGCTAAATTGCAGTCAGCCGAGCGGACACCATAGTTAATTACCACCTTACAGCTTTTAGTAGGCGGGACAGACGCTTAAGCCGGCCAAGCTGACAGTTATCTAGTGAGACTCCCCACGGATAGATTGATCTAAAAATCTATGGAAATGGGGTGTTATATTGCATTTATTACATCATAGTACCTTCCTTGATTTCTCATTTTTATGGCTGGTCAAGTGCTGGTCAAGTGTTTCATCCATGATTTTACCACAGGATGGACAGCATTTACTTTGTTATCGAACACAATGTAATAAATCTGCTGCAATGCCCAAGTGTCTGGGCACAAAGATTAGATTGATTCCTTAATCCTCTGTTCACCTGGTCAGGTGCTATTAATACCTGGAGCTATGCGCTAATTGCTTTACCTGTGCATGTAGATTACATGGTCTAGAAGGCAAAGGCAGGTAGTGCGTCCATAGTCTAGAGGCAGGATTGAAAGTTACGTAGATAGGTCATTTACTTACCGCATTTCAGACACAGTTGTCAAGTGACAAATATGTGAACTTGCAACCTCTCTCCTGCTCACCAACAACCTCCTAAATATGTGTTGTGCAATATCAAAGCTAACATTTGTTTTACATACTAGAAAATTTAACTTGAGATTTATTAGACGTTGTACTTAAACTGGTCAACAGTTTCAAAGTAAATTTGCAGATGGGAATCTTCCTCTAGTTTTTCAGCTCTGTGTATAGTTCTGATACTTATGTATTCTTCACATTTTAACTGGGAATTTTCTTTGGTTTTGGGACTTACTCTGTTAGTCATGACATAGTTCACAGCAGGACATCGTATTTTGAGAGTTATAATTCTGTTTATGCCAATGTCCCAGCCACCATAGCAGCACCCATTCATTACTAAGTCTTTCTTACTAGTCTTAGCTCCCTTTACACTGGATGGCATCCTTTCTGTGTTCTGTAATAGGCCCCGTTTCAGAGAAAAAAAAGAAATTACGTGCTGACAACTGGCCAATCATTGAGCATTCTTTCTGCAACCAAAGTGATGCTTGTGCTTTTTTTCTACGACTACAGCGATGCCAGTTTCATGGTCTGGCAAAGGACACAGAAAGGATGTGGTCCAATGTAAAGGAGGTTTTACAACTCGATATCTTGTTGATGATCTTTTTTTAACCTGATGAATATCAGCTTTTACTAAATACCAAACATATTCTGACTCACTTGTTTACTAGTACTGTAAAAATGCTCTAAAAGCTCTAGAAGAGAACTTGTTTGTACACTTTGTCTAGGTGATACTAAATCTATTTTTCCACCATTTTTTTTCATTCTGAAATGGCAAATGATAAAGTGTCAGTNTGGAGAATGGGTATGTATTGCTGTGACTATACTGGAGAATGGGTACTCTGTTTTGCTGTGACTATACTGGAGAATGAGTGGACTGCCAGAGATGGATCTGTGGAGTGTGAGACAGTGGGCATATGGTGGAGAATGGAGGAGAGTGTGTGGGTTAATGAATGACTGTAAGTGTTTATTCTATGTCTTAAAGCAGCAGGTGACACGTTTATTAGATGTGTGGTGTCAAGGCTTTAATAGACAGTAGTCTCTTTTTTTTATCATCTTACTGGCAGAAGAATATGTTTCATATGTATCAAGTCAGCTGTTAACCCTGAGAATTCTTCATCAGAAACAAAATAGATAACTTTCTTCAAACTGAAATTGTCTTTTTTTCTGTCTGGTCATAAATTCTCAGCTTTGTGTTAAAGGCATTCTGTATGCTTTGATAGGGTGCCCTTCATGTAGGTGATTATTTGAAATCAATGAAGATTTTTTTCCCAATGGCTCTTTAGGTTCATTGACTCAGTCAACTAGGAGTTCTTGCACTCTCGACCGGAAGGGAAAAAAAAAACATATTTGTATTGCCAATATTGATATTTTTTTATATGTTATCTAACTGGTGGATGGAGCATATCCAGGAGGAATCCATTTTTATCATTTTTTTTTGTCATAGTATGGTTGATCCTGTCTGGATCAATTTAGCGGTGCATTTATTTATGTTTTATTATCATAGCCCTGTTGTGGATCTTAAATTTTCTTTTCTTTTGACAATGTTTTTAAACGGGGTCCAGGTCTTCTATGATAAGCAGTATAAGCCAGATTTTTCTACCCTTTGGTACTTTTCATGATTTCTCATTTTTCATGTTTGGTCAAGTATTTCATCAGTATTTCACCTGCCTTCTAAGTCAGCAAGATGCTGCTTTTTGAACACAAACATACAAAATACAATAATGAGCAGTATCCCTTTTTACTTCTAGCTTCATTTCTTTGGTGAAATTTATACTAGCGTGCAATTCCTCATATGTTAGAGCTCTGGGTACCTTTTTTAAGTTATTTTATTTATATCGCAGATGACTTTGAGATCAAAAAGTCCCAGACATTATAACGTGCATACAAACACGGCGTCACATTTGACTGCCTTCTACCCCTCGCTGTGCCCTATAATATATTTCTCCTATCTGTGGTTCAACATCGGCTGCGGCTCTCCATAGACTGGCATAGTGTGACTTGAAATACAGTAATTACTCGATCTTTTCAGCAGGTGCATTTTAGGGAGACTGTATTTTTCAAGTCATTTTTTTTTTAATTAAAACATTCTTATTGAGTGGTAGCAACAAAATTAAAAAGCAGGCTACTCTATAGTTCTGTTCTTTGCAGTAAAAGCACCACAAATGTTGTATAGAAATATAGTTTTGTGATTTAAATTATGTATCTGAAAGTTTGATCATTTTGCCCATTGAAAAAGATTGAGTCATTAGTGCATGCATATAAAATCCACATGCATTAACCACTTGTGTATTTCAATTCATCTCTGCTACTTAGGGTGCTTTCCCAGAGATTTAGATCGATCTAAAGATTAAGTTTTAGATCGACCTAACTCCCTGGGGGTTCAGGCTAAATTGCAGTCAGCCGAGCGGACACCATAGTTAATTACCACCTTACAGCTTTTAGTAGGCGGGACAGACGCTTAAGCTGGCCAAGCTGACAGTACTAGTAATCTAGTGAGACTCCCCACAGGGATAGATCGATCTAAAAATCTATGGAAATGGGGTGTTATATTGCATTTATTACATCATAGTGCCTTCCTTGATTTCTCATTTTTATGGCTGGTCAAGTACTGGTCAAGTGTTTCATCCATGGTTTTACCACGGGATGGACAGCATTTACTTTGTTATCGAACACAATGTAATAAATCTGCTGCAATGCCCAAGTGTCTAGGCACAAAGATTAGATTGATTCCTTAATCCTCCGTTCACCTGGTCAGGTGCTATTAATACCTGGAGCTATGCGCTAATTGCTTTACCTGTACAAGTAGATAACATGGTCTAGAAGTCAAAGGCAGGTAGTGCGTCCATAGTCTAAAGGCAGGATTGAAAGTTACGTAGATAGGTCATTTACTAACCGCATTTCAGACACAGTTGTCAAGTGACAAATATGTGAACTTGCAACCTCTCTCCTGCTCACCAACAACCTCCTAAATATGTGTTGTGCAATTTCAAAGCTAACATTTGTTTTACATACTAGAAAATTTAACTTGAGATTTATTAGACGTTGTACTTAAATTGGTCAACAGTTTCAAAGTAAATTTGCAGATGGGAATCTTCCTCTACTAGTCTAGTTTTTCAGCTCTGTGTATAGTTCTGATACTTATGTATTCTTCACATTTTAACTGGGAATTTTCTTTGGTTTTGGGACTTACTCTGTTAGTCATGACATAGTTCACAGCAGGACATCGTATTTTGAGAGTTATAATTCTGTTTATGCCAATGTCCCAGCCACCATAGCAGCACCCATTCATTACTAAGTCTTTCTTACTACTAGTCTAAGCTCCCTTTACACTGGATGGCATCCTTTCTGTGTTCTGTAATAGGCCCCGTTTCAGAGAAAAAAAAGAAATTACGTGCTGACAACTGGCCAATCATTGAGCATTCTTTCTGCAACCAAAGTGATGCTTGTGCTTTTTTTCTACGACTACAGCGATGCCAGTTTCATGGTCTGGCAAAGGACACAGAAAGGATGTGGTCCAATGTAAAGGAGGTTTTACAACTCGATATCTTGTTGATGATCTTTTTTTAACCTGATGAATATCAGCTTTTACTAAATACCAAACATATTCTGACTCAATTGTTTACTAGTACTGTAAAAATGCTCTAAAAGCTCTAGAAGAGAACTTGTTTGTACACTTTGTGTAGGTGATACTAAATCTATTTTTCCACCATTTTTTTTCATTCTGAAATGGCAAATGATAAAGTGTCAGCGAGAGTTGTTCTCCCCAAGGCTGTGATAAGTTGGTGTTTACACGCAAGGTCTGGTTTGATCATATCTTATATGAATCATCTTCTTGTCATTATATTTATCCTATTCCCTCAGCGTTATCCTCTTATGTTTATTTATATTATTGGAATTCACTTTTCCTCAATGTTAATATTCAATTATTCACTTAGATTTGCTGCAGAGATATGCTGATCAGGATATTGATTTAAAGCTTGTCATTCAGGTCATTTTCTTTCCGATATTTTCATACTGGCTAACCTATCTCCCATCCTTTTCTTTCTTACTAAAAACTGCTTCACATCCACAGATCACATTGTTGTTGCCTGTGGCCAGTAATGTCAACAGGGTTATTTATTGTTGAAATAGTGACCCCCCCCCCCCCCAATCCCCTTTATTTGACCCAATATGAGGAATGACACAGAAATTATAGTTGATTTCAGAGTGTACTTTTTCTGGCCAAAAGTGCAGTACTTTTGAACTCCTTACCTGCCCTGCCCTGCCCTGCCCTGCCCCCCCCCCCCCCCCCAATCCCTCCTGCTTCACGGCCTGTTGTTAATCATAGATGTAGATTAGGTGATAATACTTAGAGTTAATGACCTCACATATTCCATGAATATATTTGTTGAGAGTGAGCTTTACTATCTGAAAATTTTTGGTCAGGCAGACTTGCAGATTTTCCTGCTTTTGTAGATATTTCATTTCATGTGTTTTTTCTTTCTTTCTTTCTTTCTTTCTTTCTTTCTTTCTTTCTTTCTTTAATAGCTGATAATTGCATTAATCTTTTAGAGTGGTTGTTTTCTCACACTGAAATGCCATCCTAGGTATTATATGTCCACCAATAAGATAATGAATGATTTTGTAAAGTCACTATTGTCTTGAACTGCAACAACAATTATTGCTGAACTTGTATCAAAAATGAGATAAAAATAACTGCATTCATAAGGGAGAATATTCTGTATAAAATGTTTTGCTGTTGGTCTCTAGCTTTGAGCTATGATAGTATGCGTCAAAAGACACCTCAAAAATAGCTTTTGTATTTGCATGCATGTGTGCGTGCTGGAGTGCGTATGTAATCAACGTACATCCTTTTACACCTGGCGTTTAGACGTCACTATGTGCGTATGAATTCACCTCAAAAATGTCCACTGACTCCTTCCACATGAAAGGTTTTCTTCATATATATATAGTAAATTTTTTTGTCTTTGAAATATCATATCAACAATCTATCCAAAACACATTATTTTATAGATAACAGCAGTCGTGCTGTTACTATTAGACTAGTAATGGGTTGGTGTTGTGGCTATGAAACGTTAAAATATATGACCCGCCTGAAGGGCTATCTATGTTGGAACGTATATTTGCCATATTTGTGGTTTGAATGTACCCCTGTATGTGTAAACAAGTCAGTATATGAGGACAACCAGAGACCTTATATTTTTCTTGAGTTATGTAAATTGTCAACTGGAAGGAGTGGACTCCACAAGGCCATTAAAGCATTTTGTTTTTGTCATTTTACCAAATTTTTTTTGTCAAATGAATGGTTGAGTGTGAAAAATAAAGCAATCATATCCATACAGTTTTTTAAAAATTGTCTGAATGATATTTTTTCTGAATTTGGCGAAAGTCATACAAGAGACAAGAGATGGATCATATTATACTGTAATATTCTTGATGGATCTGTTTTTATAATTGCTAAGACTAACTACCTCAATTTCCTGTGACACACCATAATGATGTTACTGTGCCATGATTATATCTTATGTTTGTGGAATTCCTGACAGCAGTTGCATGGCCATGCAAAGGAGGCCTCACTTACCAAATTGGTTTTTATTTTTGGTGCATTGAGTTTCTTATAGGTCATCACTGTGTTAGGTATCTGCATAGTATATTGCCAGAATGTGAGATTAATATACATATATGTAAAAAACGGAATCTCGTGTGCTAAATTCTTACATCCAGCGAGGGCATAGTATATCTGCAAAGGCTCATTCCCATTAAAACTATTGTTCATGTGTGTAGAGCGATCCAAATCTCGCTGATTGCAATCAGTTTAACTGATTAAAACACCTCATTTCTGATATACTTGTATAATCAGCAGATTTTCTGTAATCTATTGAATGCCTGGAGGAGGTATGTTAATCTGTTACACTGGTTGCATTCAGCAAGAATCCCAGCTTAGTTCTATGTAGACTTACAGTTTCAACCACACTTTAGTATTTTTTGCAAAATACCAACTTTTAAGTGCATACAATGAGAACATTGAAGAAACTGCACTATTTAGATTCTAATATTAGTAATTCTCTGTTACATTAGATAAATAGATATACAAAAAGATAGCACAAGAAATTCTTTATCACCTACTGTGAGCAGTTTGATAGTAGGTTTATGAAGATTATAAGATAACCAGTGAGAAAATTGAAGTACACTTTTTGGATATTTCAGTCCTTAATTAAGTCTATTTTGGATTGTATGATAATATGATTTGTGTAAGAAAAATATCCTGATGCGTTGTTTGTGTTTCCAGGTTGAGCATCATTGCCTTTCAAGACCTTGCAGATTCTCAAGCTCTGAACAAGGTAAATTGGGAGTGAAAAATTTTAGATGTGGGATTTTAGGGTTTATAATGTAATAATAATGGGATTATGTGTAATAACTAACATCCATTCATACAAAGACAAGTGATAAACTCTCTCTCAATCTCCCCTCCTCCCTCCCTCCCTCTCTCTCTCTCTCTCTCTCTCTCTCACGTGGTATTGGGTCTGCAAAAGCCATTAACAATAAGAATACTTATATCAGGACCTCAGTAAGCCACGATTTGTTCAGTTCTCTGCACTGTTCATGTTCCAGATCTGCGAGGAGCTCAACACACCGCTGATACCTCACGTCAAGAAGTGGACAGGACATAGGGGACAGTGGCGCTATCTGATGTCACATAACTCAGGACAGGTAATACATGGACAGTTGTAAACATTTGCTCATGCAGGGGCGGACGGAAGCTATCTTCTTGGTCTTCTGGAAGACAGCTCGAATTTTTCAAGTTTACATTGACCGGCGTCTAATTTTTTTTTATGTGGGAAGATGGTCAGAAATGGAGGATGTTTCAACAAAGATAATTTGGAAGACTGTCAGAAAATACCCATGAATCTGCCCCTGACATGCCCCTGCATGTGAGTGCACACACATTCATCTCCATACCTACACAGAATTGAATATGCTTTATAATGAGAACTTTTCATGGCTAAAATACATCACCAAGCTATGTAATTTAATCAGTTGTGTTTTAAGAGCCCTCCGTAATAAAAGCTGGGTGTAGACCCACCATGTTGTACGTGGCATGCTTGGCCCTGTTACACTGAATTGACTTCTGATTAAAAAATTTGATGAAAATTTGCTAATTGTCCAGCCTTTGGATTACTTAATAACTTGAACATTCGTGTTAGTCGCATAGTGATGTCATGATGACAGGAGCTCTGTTTTAGAAAATGATCTAGTTTAAAAAAATTGTTTACTTTTAGGATAAATGTGTGAAAATATCGAAAAGTCTATCAAATCAAAACAAACTGTAAACAATGATGTGAAATGGACCTCATGTTCTCTCTGTTCATTTGCTCTGTGTCAAAATGAACTGAAATTATTTTATCCTGTAAAAAGAGACCTCTGAACTTGTTCAATTTAATCTTTGTCAAGATATTGAGGTTAAGGAAAATTACGTAGCTTCCTCGCAGACTCCTCATAATAGAAGCCGCAGGTAGGAATCATAAGAAAATCTTTCTGACAGCTTCAAACAGTCACTCATTGGGATGAAAATTGACTTCCCGCTGGTAAGTTAGAACAAGTCATAGCACGAAACTGTTGACACCTTGCTGTTGCTTTGTGTTGTTCATGTTGGTTGGTCATATTGATGGCGATACTCGTGTTACCAATTTCTTTGGTTGCAGACAAAGAGAATGGAATATGACAGCTTGATTGTTGTTAGAGTTGACAGTCAGAAATTGAATTATAAGAGGAAAAAAATAATCAGGAGCAAAACTCAAAAAATATTCAGATGGAAAATTGGCAAAATAGGAAAAAGGAGAAGATTTGCTGTTTTTGTGGCAATTGCTAACCTTCAGGTAGACTTTACAAAGGGAAATAATGTAAATTGCATAAGTGATATTATACAAAAGGTGGGACATGATCTATTTATAATGGTTTATGGAGATTGTGAGATTAAATCATGACATCCATACTGCTCAGCTGGTTTTCATTTGTCAGGAATTCTCTTTGCAGAAAGTGAATAGAAAATGTACTGCTGAGTAGATAGTTTATAATTGGTCATGGAACAGGTATTTAAAAGATACTTTGAGGAGAAAAAAAGATATATATGAAAACACTGTAATTTTGTGTTCATATTATCCATGATTTAAAAGCATTGGAACCAATAATGTAAAAAAAAAAATGTGTGTATTTTATAAGAATAAATTTATTAAAAGGGTAATGTTCTGACTGCATCTTACATTTCAAGGGTAAAGTAAAATCACATGTGGAATGAAGTTTGCTTATGTTTTTCTAGTATATTTATTTGTCATTTTCTCATGTATCTGCCTGTATTTTCTATTTTGACAGGATGAAGAGTACCTGGGCTTTATATATGATGCTAGTCAAGAGATTGAGGTAGTCAGATCCTCACTCGTGCAAACTGGAAACTCTGCGACCTGCCCATTCATGGTACATTTTAAGGTATGTACCAGAGCTTGCACACACACACACACGTGCGCGCGTGCACACATACCCACTGAAAGAAGGACATTTTCTAGAAAAAAATATCATAACCGGTGTGCATAAGTTACCTGCCACTGTTTTCAGTACCTCCAATTCCATCAGAATTTATTGTATTTTAGAACAAGACAATGAGAATAACAAAATTATTTATTGGATGTCATTTTATTTCAACACAATCCATACTTTATGGATACCAGTATATAAGAGAAAACATGTTACCACCAAATCCAGTATATATTTTATGTGTAGTTTTGCCAATTTTCAAGAATATATTGTTTAGCATTACAAAGCCTAACTATTGACCATCTAACAGCTGTCAAGAGCACAGCGATGATTTTTGCAACTTGTGTTCAATTTACACACAAGTTAATGTGCCAGTGAACGTCTTTACACGTGTATTGGAACTGGCACTCTGTTGTATAGAAATTTACAACTCGACCAGGTTGGCTAACTGACTGACTCATTGCAGTTTAAGTGGGAAGATATTGACTGGTTTGAAATGAAATAGTTATGTGCTTTCACTAATGGATGAATGCCATGTTCTGAATGTTTTGTGGTTTTGTGTTTTGTTGTGCATTAAAATTAATCTAATTGTGTGGCTTAATTATTTTCCTTTTTGAGCAAAAAGAGGAAGTAAGCTTTGATGCTGTAATTCATTTATTGAATATCATTTTTTGTGTGTATGTATGTATGTGTATTAAAAGCTATGGGTTATATTTAAATGTAAAGAAAGTTGAAAGGGTATATATAATAGTAAATGTAAACAAATATCCACCCATATTTTTTTAACATGATATCTGCCTAGGTCTGATAGTGAAAACTATTAACTTATGGGCATCCATAGACCGAAGTTGAAGATATTTAGCACTTGTTTCCCATTTGGCAGTGCTAATGTGTGAGTAATGCTTGAAGTAGCGATATTACTTGTGTTTAGTCTCACATTACAGCGGTTAACCCTGTTTGCTGGGGAAACTAGTCTCTGGCAGAGTGTTGTGCTATGAAGGCACTAATGGGTATCTGTGGGGATGAGATAGGCAGAAATGCAATTACGATACTAGTGGAAAAGAACGTTTGAGATCAATGCATTGGCTTTTTTATATCTTGATCATGTTTGTAATCTTCTGAGACCAAATGACATTTATGGGGGAGGTTCATTGAACTTTGCATTATTCTTGCTTGTGGAGGTTTTCAGTGTGTAAAATGTATGCTGTATGCTGAGTACTTTTATCTCAGAGGATAAAAATCTGGAGATCTGGGACCAAAATATTATTATAACTTTTAAAAACTTTCATCGGAAATGAAACTAAAAGAATACATAGGTACAGCCTTCTAAAAAATGACAGATCCAAAGCCCTTTTTGTTAAAAATTATACATACTTTGCTGCTGTAACTTTGTTTCACATAACTTTGTTTTTTTTTTCTTGTAGGTAAAGCAGCACCCCCTGGTGTCCGTTAATGTCCACAACCCCTGCTCAACAGACCAGACGAGATTACACTCTGAGATTATGTCTACTTTGCCATCTATCCTGGAAACACTGGAACAAAAGTCCCCTGGAACAAAGGATGTCATAATACTGGGGAATTTTAATCTGGGACCTGGTGCTAAAGGTATAGGGGATCTTCATTACGTAATTTTTTATTACTACGGTGTATAATTCTTGTCTAATTCATGGTGAGGTGGTCATGTATTTATTTTACATACGTGGAAAGTTGTTAATAAAAAAATTAAAATTCTGACAATTACGACACTAAAAATTTTGGAAAAAAATATGTTGGAAGATGCTGATGTGAAATTAAAGGTGTAAATGGGCTCAAATTTATGTTTTCTCCTCTTTTTTTCAAGCCAAATTTTTTTCAAGTGTTTTTTTTTCAAGTTGGAAAATTGTTTTTTTTAGTCAAAATCCACTATCATCACCATTTGGAGAAAGTTCATACACAGATGTTAGCATTGGATTGTATATATAGCATTCAGCAGAAAATCAGGGTATCTGACAAATATCTACATGAATTGGATTTCAGAATTCTCCTTGTTAAAAGACAATGGATATGTCCACACAGTGGCAGAGGGGTGCTTTACTGATATCAGCCTGGAGAACATGACAGGTGCTGCCACCTGTGACAACATCTGGCTCAGCAAGCAGGCACAGGCTGGCTACACAGGTGAGAATTTGAATAATCTTTTCGTGGTATTTGGGGAATGCAGGAGGGGGTGGATGTTGAGTAGAGGTCCTCCCCTCCCCCTCCCCGATGGCCCCTGCCCCTGCCCACCCCTATACTTTTTTAGAAAGGTGTTTTGATGTGCAGATATAGCTGAAGTAGCACAAGAATGAATGCTTTAGCACTCCTATTGATGGCCATTATATATCAGAACCGTCAATATAGGAGTGCTATCGCATGAAATTTAGTGCTAAGCTGGAAGTTGAGGCGATTTCTTTTGTACCCTAGTGCTTCTATTGAAATTAGATCTACTGGTACTATGGTACTGACTTTATTTGGTACAAGAAAGAAAATTTCAGACAAAAAAAGAGAATTAAATATCAAAATGATGTGTATATCAGGGGCGGATTGAGGCAGTCTTCTGGGTCTTCCGGAAGACAGTCAGATTTTCAATTTACATTGGTGGTTATCTAATTTTTTTCTGTCGGAAGGCAGTCAGAAATGGAGGATGGGTCAACAAAGGTGATTTGGAAGACTGTCAGAAAATAGCTCTGGATCCGCCCCTGTATATGAAGAGAGGCAAAACCTTGATTTACATGATTTTAGATTATAAACAATTTTTTTTTCTCCACAGGTCACTCTAAGGTGGTCAGAGAGGGTTTGACCAGTGTGTGGATCCCCAATGGCTGGGCCTGGGGCGGTCTTGCCACTGACCACTGTCCAGTCTGGGCAGAATTTTATACAGACAGTAGTGTGGGTCTGGAAGATGTAGATTTGATAGAGAGATGATGATGATGAGGAGGAAGAGGAGGAGGATCATGAGGAGGAGGAGGAGGATCATGAGGAAGAGGAGGAGGATCATGAGGAGGAGGAGGAGGATCATGAGGATGGCCAGTCACCAAAAGATTTTCAATGACAACAGCCCATTAAAGGCTGAATTTCACATGGACAGAAGAGTTGGACTTTGAGGATCCAAAACTGATAACCACTGACCGATCAAGGTTGAGTTCTATGTGGACAGAAAAACTGGACTTTCAGGATCCAAAATTGCTGGTTGCTGTAAAATTGTCGCCAACTACTGTCCAATATTAGATTTGGAATTTACAACCTTGGACCTTGAAGTTTTAGATGGCAGAAATATATTTTGCACAGAAATGTAGTTTTTAGTTTGACTGACTGTATCGCTGTATTTGGCCTCTAAAACTATATATGAAAAGAGAGATGTTGGAGTCATACTAGTGCCATTTTGGTTTTAAACAGAAGACACTCTTTTCACAAAATTCTGTCATGATTTCTTCAAAAATTGAGCAAATAAACCAAACAAATGGTCGATAAAATATTATTTCGGGCACTTGTTGAAATTTTGGTACAAAATAATGGTATGAGCCTGGAGACCAATTTAAAAGACACTTGTTAGATACAACATACATTTAACATTACTTGAACTGTTCTATACTTAAAAGCAACAGTGGTAGATTTAGCAGCACAGTAAGTAAAAACTTATTTATTTCAAACAAAACTCACTTTAAAGATACATTTCTTCTAGGCAAAATTTTCTTAGTAATTCAGAAAAAATGCTGAATCATAATTTCTGAAAGTGTGTATGATTTTGTGAGTAACAAAGAGGTCAAATAACGGAAAGCTAAAGCACTGGAGTTCGTGTAAAATTTGGATTTAAATTCCATGTACGTCTTGGTTAACATGCAGTTGAAAGGCTAAATACCAGACTAGGTTTGAATTCAGGAGGTCAGTGTTTGTGAAGGATTGTACTTATATATTAGATTTAAATTTGCTAGTGGCCCATGTCAGGAAGTCACTGTTAGTTAAAGATAGAAGTCTAGTATTTAGATAGCCATTTGCTAGAATTACCCGTGCAATGAGAAGCCATAAGCTAAGGAAGCTGGACCCTGGTCATCTATATCTGTCAGTATGCCATGGGACTTATTGTCAAGTGCTAAGTGAAAAGTAATGTCAGGGAATTTTATCTACAGTGCGCAACTAGGGTCTGAAGAATGTTTTTTTTATGAAGGCCAGTGTTTCTTTAATAAGCTTTGGAATAACACTAATTTAATTGCCTGTGAAGAAAAAAGCCAGAAAGAGTTGTTTCTTAATGAAGTTTCTCTTATTGTATGGTTGAATCCCATTTGTCTTTGTGCAACTATGTGATTATTTGCCCACCTTTAAAACTTCATTGCAGAAAGCAATATTGAAGTCATCAGCAATACTCATTAGATTAACTGGTACAGCACAGTTATTGAGAGAAGCTGGGAGAGTGAGTAAAAAAAAATATCTACTGTTGTTCATGCTGCACCATGCTACTCGTGTATTAGAAAACTTTTTGACATAACATACCATGATGGTATGTTTAGTTTGATCATTATACATAATTTAATACAAAGATAAAGAAAACATTTGTGTATGTGTTTGTTCAACACCCACCATGCTTTTAGTGCCTTTGCATGATTTACTTTTTTTGCAACAATTCTGAAGATTTTTATCCATTTTCTTGCTGAACTTTGATCTGTATTGATTGAAAAACAAATGGCATGGGTCCACTCTGTAGGAAACTCAAAATATTATGATATTTAAAATAAGGTATATTTTTAATTTTTGTAGAAAATGATGGATCTGACATGTTTGTTGATTAGTTCCATGTAGCTTTGTATCTTAATGAGAATTATACACGTATAAAGCACAATTATTGGTCGTATATTGTTATTATTTATCAATTTAAGCAACAACAATGCAACTTTGTTCAAACTAGATACCTTCAGAATCAACATATTCACACTGGAATAGGTTTTTATCGGGTGCTACTTGTATAAATACTTTTAAGTCAGCTTCTTTACCAATGCAAATGCTCAGTTTAGGATGACACTTTCCAAAATATACTGTCCCAAAAGGCTACAATTTCTGTCATTCTACATATGTCTGTTGGCTTTTAATAAAGAAGGTTCTAACAGATTGTGAAAAGAAGCTTCAGACTGAAGTCATGTTGATGTAAGGCATTGATATTTTAGAGGCCATTCAGAACGAGTTGGTCTGGGGACTAACAGATCTGTGGATCAAATATGGCCAACCGCATTGGTCTCCCCCCCCCCCCCCCCCCACACACGCCGTCCCCGCAGGGGTCTAGCAATTAAACCCTGGAGACGTGATTCAATCCATTTAAAGGAGTGTGCATAGGGGGAGAAAACGGCAAATGAGTTGGCTCTGCTTTTATGTGGGTCAGCAGGGGTGGATTTAGGCCTTCTTTTGGGTCTTCCAGAAGACAGTCAGATTTTAAAGTTTACATTGACGGGAATCTAATTTTTTCTGTCGGAAGATGGTCAAAATGGAGGATGGACCGACGAAGATAATTTGGAAGACTGTCAGAAAATAGCTCTAGATCCGCCCCTGGTCAGCCATATTTGATAGGTGGATCTGCTAGTCCACAGATCGCCTCGTTCTGAACGCCCTCGTACACTAGTACTGTCCTAGAAGATTTTTAAAGATGAGCCTCCTATTGAGGTTGTTGATGTAAGGCAGTGGTTGGTTACACTGTACAGGTATTAGGTCATTTATTTTCTGTGACAATTCCTAGATTTACTAATTAGAGGAGATGTTATTTGACAATGATGACAACAGTGATGCATACTAGATGAAACATTTACTGCTGTGGAAAAATTTCTGTGACAGTGGTATGTGTTGCATCTTTTTCAGTACAGAGAGAGAAAAAACACTGTCTTGCCACTAAGGACTAGTTGGAAGATAGCACTTAGTGAAATTTGTCATTTGAAAATGATGCTGATGTTATCAAAGCTTCTTGTTTCTTATAAAGAAACAAATTACATATTAGAAAATAAACGCATTGATAGGCATGCCATTGCCCACCAAATGTTTTCATGCATCACTAATGTCAACAGAGTATTAGTAGTGGTAGTAGTAGTAGTAGTAGTAGTAGTAGTAGTAGGGGAGAGTAAGTTCTGTTGTCAGGGTTCGAAAAGCACTTTTTAGTGTTCAGCAATGGGCTGATCGTAGAATTTGACAGAAATAATAGCTACAGAATTATCGCTGTTCAAAATGTAAAAAGCGCTATAAGTAGACCTGTTCACAAGATTTATTAAGATTTATTAAGAAGACTGCAATAAAAAGACTGTTTGTATGTGGTTAACCTCTCACATTGCCATGTATTAGGGCTGATTCAATGCACATATGTCCTGTATTGAAAATAAATGATTTTACAATGATATTTGTATTTGAAAAATATTTTTCAAGCATTAATATGGACCATTTTCAATTTTCTTCACTGGCCATGATAATGTTGAACTAAGATCAAACATATTTAAATTTATACTATTTCTAAAACGTCATTCAATATTTTCAAAAAGAGAAAATTTTGAAATCATAAAAATGAATATAGTCATACATGCAGAAAACTAGTGGGGATTCGGCTTGTCTTGGCGTTCTATGAAGTTCCGGAAGTTAGTTTTTATCCATAGTAAGGCGGGTGTGGTGAATTCCCTAGTAAAACGGTATGTTTGTAAAGAAATGTACTGCCTGTTAATGGCCTCTCATGATTTAAAAACCACTCATTAGCGGAATCAGCATTATGTGCAGAATTTCACCATGTTTGATAACTTTTAAAACAAGTTGTAATTCCATGAAGCAATTAAGGGGTATTATTTTGGCCGGCCGGCGACTAACTCTGTCAAATCTAAAGTAACTAATACTCTACTGCTTCTTTGTTTGTTATATTTGAATTTTTTAATAAATTTTATGACAAGAATCCACGATCAATTTCATTTTATCAGCTTTACCTAACATCTGATTACTACTTAATAGACTTTGATGTAGATAAATTCTTTATGCATGTATCATTGTACTGTATTTAACATTTAAATGATCCTTTTTAAACCCTTATCATATCACTTGTGATGGTTGTGTGTTCTGTCTGACTAGATAATCATGTTGTGGCTAAATTGAAACGACTCCAACTTAAATGCCAAAGTCGATCACATAAAACATAAAACATATGGTTACTTTTGAAAATACCTTATACTCCTATTCATAATTGCAGGTTTGGACTTATCAGCTGCGTCCATCTCCCACACTTAGCCAGCAAGATATATTACTCACCGGCCTGACTGAGGCCATTAAAATTGGCCACTGGTTACTAATTGTATTTTATATGAGTGTGCCGAGTATCTGATTATAATTTTCCCAGTCACACATACACTCTTATATAGTAACTGATTGGGTTGAAAAAATCTTGAGCTCTTTCATGGTCAGCGCATAAAAGATATTTGTCTCAAAATTTTGGTTACTAAGACCTTGCAAAAATGGGGAATTGCCTTTTTAAACAGACTGCTGATGCCCCTGCTACGTCACCAACTGGAGGACAAGGGGGAGTGGCCACAGCAGATGGTCAAGCTGACCATAAGCAGTCATCAGCTCCTGAGGAGACCATTGTTAAAATGGACGCAGTCAAACTTGAAGAGACGGGGGGAGGGGGTGGACTTGACCTGGGTCTGCTATTCCCAGCTCTCACAGAAGTGACCCCTAGACCACGGGTAGAAGAGCCCTTTGATTTCCAGAAAGATGGACGTCCTGTTGTCCGCATTGGAAGCTGGAATGTCCTGTCTTGCTGCTTGAACAAGATTGCAAATCCAGGAGTGCGAGAAGTCATCTGTATGACTGTATTGGAAAATGGGTAAGGAAAACTTGTGGCAAAATAAAAGACCACTTCCATTCTTGTCTTGAAATTTGATAATTTATTTACACCTGCAAATTTGCTGTCAAAAAGTTTTTTGAGGCTGTGTAAATCCAGGGAATTATATAGTCTACTATATAATTCCCTGGTAAATCTTAAAAGATTGTCTTTGAGATTTACAAGAGCTGTTAATTAATGCTTTTTATAACTTCTCTTTCCTTTTAAAAATGTAAAATAAAGCATCACTCTGGTTGCTTGTCAACATTTGTATAAAAAAAAATGAACAAAGAATAAAAAATAAAGAAAAAAGGAAAGAAAAACCAGCAAGTGCTTGTTTATTCACAAGTGGAAGTTATATTATACCTAAGCCCCCTCCAGTAATTTTGTCCATGAGTGAAAAAAACAACCCTGGATAGATGTAAAATCCATGCTTTGCTGCACACAGTCTTCTAGTGGGCCTATATTATGATGCAATCTGTCATGGAAGACCTTGCGACAGATAGGGGTCACTGTTATAGAGATGCATAATTTGCACACAGTTTGGCCTAGTTTGAAGCATAATGATACATAATATAATATATATATAGGAATCAGCTGAAAGATGTACAGTTGCATTTTTATTTCCATTTGAAAAAATCTGTTGTTTAATTGCTAGTTAAAGATCATGGCATTGGGTTCCTGAGTTGTCATAAGCAGGAGTGCTCATTGACTGATCAGTTCGTTTCAGGCAAGAATTTTTTTGGCCTAATTGCAATAGAAATGCTAAAATCATTGCAAGGGAAAAAAGATGTGCAATCTCTTTTGGTGTTAGTTATGCCTTTACACAAGCCAAGGCTACTGTCAGCGCAAACATTCCTTTCACTAATTATACCTGTTGTGGCCTCTCTAGACATAAATTTTCCTATGCAACAGTGTCACTTGAGTGCTGTCTGCTACTGTGTTGATGGTGAGACAAATAGCTCCTTAACATGAACTGGACTTTATTTCTGGATTAAGTATAAATTGTGAAGAAGGTGACTTATTACGTGTATGCAGGGCATTCTGAAAAACAGAAAGAAAGAAAAGAAAACAGACCTTAAGAAAAATTGGCCAATGCACATTGTTTCCTTTATTTCTAACCATCACAGGAGATATATTAGTGTAGGATTTGTCCTGATAGTGGCACTGACTTAGGGGGACATTTCCTAATATATAATGAAAGAATCATAAATGGGTATAGGGTTTGCATACAGGTGAAATATTTGCTTATAAGAATTCTTTATGGTGGTCTCTAAATGGAAAGCAAGTCTTGCTTTTAACATTTAAAGGTACTTGTTTTTCTCAACGGGGAAAGTGACTGACATAGCAAGTGTCTTTGAGATAATAAACCTCTGAAATGAGATGGCATGTAACAAAGTTTACCAAAAACTAGTGGGCGGGAAACTGATGGGTGGGGACTCTTATCTGTGAGGTGAAGGTGGTGTAATGGTGGACCTGTTTACCCGATAAGGCATGTCTTAAGTTTGATTAATAGACATCTTATTGGCTTAGTGGGTGTTATATTACTCAGCAGAGTTATGCTATTTTGTAAAGCTTTTATAGTTATTACAAATGGTATTTGG
>NW_019775566.1:0-20769 GCF_001039355.2 Lingula anatina | reverse complement strand
GGGGGGGGGGGGGGTCTCAAGGGTACATTATTGTTAAAGTCACCTGGAACTAATATTATCACTGCATTTATACATTTGTGACAACTTAGACCCCATTCCCATACCTAGATCTATCTAGCAGGATAGACCTATCTTTGAGGGCTTAAGTGGCTTAGATGTCTGGCATACCCACTGAAGCTGCTTACCGATGGTTAATTACCGCCTAACAGCTTCAGTAGGCATGCCAGACATCAGAGCGACTTAAGCGAGACCCCTCAGAAATGGGTCGATCCTGCTAGATCGGTCTAGGTGTGGGAACAGGGTTTTAGTTTTTAGGCATTGGTCTTGCATATTTAAAGTATTTGAAAATCTTTTGAAAATCTTTCCAGGTTTGGTATCCTTGCTCTACAAGAAATTGCTGACAGAGAGGTTCTGGATAAGGTAAGTTTAAGGTTATTATGCACCCCAAAGCAAACAAATAAACAGTAATGCAATAAGCTAAAGTCAGGGCCGTAGCCTCCGGGGGGGCAGGGGGGGCAGCTGCCCCCCCTGGGATTTAGAATTTTCCACACTGGTAGGGGGACACCCCCTCCCCCCTCAGGGGCTTTGCCCCCTTGTGTCCGCTTACTGCCCCCCCTGGCATTTTGCTCAGGCTACGGCCCTGAAAGTCATTCAGATTTTTATATAATTTGATTTGAGATTTCAAAGAAATAAGGATGGTACTGATAATAAAAATCCTGCCATTGAAAATAAGCCTGAAACATGTGTGGGGAATAAACTAAATTGAAAGTACATATCTGCTAATAGGTATTTTAAATTATTGGTTGACAAATTGAATTAGTATTGATTTGTTTTCTTAGATCTGTGATGAGCTGAACAATCCTATTATCCCTAATGTAAAGAGCTGGAAGGGGCAGAGAGGACACTGGAAAGCTGTGATATCAGATACTCCAGCTGGGAGAATGTATCAGGTACTTACTTGTGTAGGGGGTAACGCCTCCCCCCCCCAAAAAAAAAAAAAAAAATAAATAAATAAATAAATAAATATTTAAATGAAAATAATAAAATAATAAAATACCTCTTACACCAGGGATTCAACTTCTGAGATTCATCCATCTTGCCATAGAATTTGCTCCTATTTGCATCATGTCTTTATGTCTTTCAAGATAACACATACTTTTCATTTGCTTCCACTTGCCTTCCAGCAAGTACTTATTCAGATATATATATATAAACCAGTTTTACAAGTTGGCTAATTTTCAAGTTTCATTTCATTTAGTACAGTGTTTAGTAATGGATAAGAACAGATGACTGAATTATTATATTAACTATGAATTATACATCCAGTTATAGTATGTTGTGTGTGTCATTGTGTTGTGTATATTGGGTCTTAAGGATGATCAGTTTATAGTGACTAACAGTTACGTGCTTAGTGAACAGCAGAGAATTAAAAACTATTTCTCTATTTTTCCAGGCTCCAGAATATAATGGATTTATCTATGACACCAGCCAAGGCATTGAGGTGGTGTCATCTTCCCTCATAGAGCGACACCGCAGAGGGGCACCCAAGCAGTTCGCGAGGAGGCCATTTATGGTGGTTTTTAAGGTTTGTGCCAGACGATGGTAAAAAATACAACCTTATTTTTGAATGGAAAGTAAATTTTCATCAAGTAGCTAAGATTTGTACTTATTCATGTTTGATAGGGACTGAAAAGAGACAAGAATGTCAGTTTATAATATGATAATATTTTGAAAATTTTTTACTTTTATGATTTATTATTTTTCAAACTTGCAGTCAACCTGATATAAGTGATAATGGTATTATCTTATATTGACTTACACATAACAGTGCAAACTACAAAAGCATTCTTCATTCTCCAGGCAAAGGAGCTCGACTTTGTTGCGGTCAGCGTCCACTTGAAGGCCACTGGACTACAGATGGAGGACCTTGACCGTTTGCAGGAGGAGATAGGCCGGTGTCCATTGGTCTTGGAGGCTATTCAGGAGCAGCTGCCTGGGGAGAGGGACATCATGATCCTGGGGGACTTTAATTTGGGACCAGAACAGGAGGGTATGTTGAGTGTTTTAGAGTCAATAAAAGGAATCTTGGGTGACTTGAATTTTGAAGCAGAGCAAGAGGGTATGTTGATTATTGTAGAATCTAAAAAAGGAATCCTGGGTAATTTTAATTTGGGACCAGAACAGGAGGGCACTTTGATTATTCTAGAATTTACAAAAAGAGAACAAATTTATTAATATGTAAAAAATGAATGAAGGTTTGGTTCTCATGGGCAAATTATTCTGTAAAAATGAATAAACATTGATTTCCTTTGACTTTAAATTATCTTGTCTAAGATATAAACTGAAATGCTTGCCAAAAATTACTGGAATATGCTTATCTCATATGGACAATCTGCATATTGCCAAAAGATAATACCATACTTCATAATTAGTTTACTTTGTTAACACTGTGGTGGATTCTCCTTTGAATATTGTGAATTGTGTTGAAATACTGGAAAATGTTATTTTTTTTTAGTAAACCCTTTGAAATATCCAAGGTTTATAATGTTACATGTGGAGTGTATAGCTGTTCATTGTCATGGCAGTGGAAATGTGAAAGACAAGTGAATTTTAATTTTTATAAACACAGAGACTGTCACATGAATAAGAAATCAATATGACTAATGAGGTTAATTTATACAAAATATATATATATAACGGTTACCAAAATTGTGTCTGTACAATGTAGGTATAAATTTTACATTTCTTAATATATGCTGTATATGTACACATTCTTTTACCAGATTTTGATGCATTCCGTGATGCCGGGTATAAGAACACTGTAGATGAGCACACCAACACTAACATCAACCTGCGCAACTTGAAAGGCAGCAGAACCTACGACAACATTTGGATGAGTAAACAAGCACAGGATGTGTTCACAGGTGAGAGAAGTTTGAAAATTAATGACACAGACAATCACTATTTACCTGGCTTTACTAACCAGGTCTGGGGCCAATACTTATGGGATTATATGGGCTGGAACATTTTGTTTGATGTATGAAGTATACAAAATAAATTCATATATGAATAAATAGTAATAACAGCATTGATAGTGGCAATTTACTGATCACTGACGCCTGTCCATTTAGACAAACTTCACCCTCTTGGGCTATATGCCATGAACACCTCTTGCTGATGCTCGAGGTATTATGGCATAGATCGCTCGGGTGACAGTATATTATCTCACTCATAATGATTGTAGTAGAAGTAGTAGTTAAAGTAGTAGTAGTAGTAGTAGTAGTAGTAGTAGTAGAAGAAAAATAATTATAATCTTGTTGGTTGACTAAACAACTTAATTTCACTCTGAAGCTTAGTTGTCATATTTTGTAATTTTGTGTTCTCTGATTTTGTCATATCTCTTGATATACAGGTAAGCAAGTTGAATATTCCTATCTGCACATCCTTTATTCTTTTACTAACTTAAAGTGATAAGATGCTTAAGACCTGTATAAATCTTTTTTTTTTTAAATTTCTCAGGTCAGTCTGGGGTCATTCGTGAGGGGTTGACCCACCAGTGGATACCCCATGATGACTGGTTTTGGGGAGGTATAGTGGCTGACCACTGCCCAGTATGGGCCGAGTACTTCACTGACCACGACATGGATGCCGATGGTGACCTCACAGCTGGCGTGAAGGGGATCAAGGTGGAGGAGTGAGAACTGTGGCGAATCTGAGGCTAGTTTAAATATGACAGAGAGAGAAAGTGCAAATCTGATGATGTATAATTTACTACTTACAACCAAATTTTGTTTGAGGAGTACATGGTGTAATGTCTGTATCAGCATCACTGGTTTGTGCACTAAAAAGTATGTAGACAAGCATTTTCAGGGAATTTTTTAAAGTATTTTATGAATTTATGAATTTTGTGTCGTTTAAAAGATTTTACGAATTTTTAAGGCAATAATATTATAATTCTGCATTACAGAATATTTTTCTTCCCAGAGATTATTGGAGTTATCATATTTTTACAGGATCGTGTGCAACTATGTCTCTTTTGAAAAGTATAGAGTAGCTTTTTGAAAAAAATTAAAGGGTAGTGTGTATAGCACTAAAAGTGATTTAAAATCTAACTTCAGAAACTTAGTTGAGGTAGTTGAGTGAGGTCTTAGGCACTTTAGAGATGTGGGGTTGTGTCTAACATGGAGCAAAAAGAACAAGATTCAGAAGAATAAAATTGGAATTTTAACATTTTATGGAGTGACTTGGTGGAGAAAAGAAAATGCAGTTATCAATGAATGTGAGTTATGGGGTATATGATGCAAAGAATGATGTCACTTTGTGTTAACTTAGTAATGTTTGACTTCCATAAATATGGTTTAAAATGGTGCTGTACAAAATGGTAGGTTTTAGAGACATTGTCTCCTGAATGTGATATGCTTTTAAAGGTGATTACTTGTGTAGATTTTAACATAATAAAATAGCTTCTGGTGAGACACCACATGATAAATATGCTCATTAGATATTATATTAGTTTGTGCCCAATCATTCTCTTTTTTTTAAATTTTAGGCTGGTAAAACTAGGTCAGTATGGGGTGTTTGCCCTCTCTCCTTTTTCTTTTATTTAGTGTGAGAGTAGATTTTTTTAGTTTTGGAAATATTTATTGGGATTATTTTTTTGAATGGATATTTTACGCCTTTTTTACCAGTACTGTATAAGGGCATCAAAGTTTAATGCATTTCAACAAAATTTTTGACCTGTTTGACTTTTGGCATTGGGTTGAAATATTTCAGTATAGAGTCTTTGAGGTAAATTGAGATATTAATACAGTGTTGCTTAAAAGTGCTGATATTTTTTTGCCATTGACTGGAATCAAGGTGTGTCATATGTTACAGAATCAACAAAATAACATGTACACTCTTTCTAAAAAGAACAGATCAATAAACACTGTGTCTTATAACTATTTCTTTATTTCTTTATCAGAAAACTTACATATTTTATGTTTTCTAAGAAGCTTGAGTCATCAATTTACCATGATTCATGTTGAAATATAAGATTGTGATGTAATTTGAAAAGTAATCAAGAATGCTTTGAAAATAAATGTAATAAATGGTTTCAGTGTTTGTACATGTATCAGGCATGTCAGACAGAAACATTTGAGAAATAGTGTCCTGGCAGTGTACAGCTGAAATATATGCATCTATAAATCTTATGAAACATTTACAAAATTAAATATTGAATGACATATTGTCTTAGGCAATCTTCAAAACTCTTCGTCCAACACTTTGAAATTGAAAGGAAAAACAATTACCTTATTTCAGATCATGATACTGTATATTGAATGAGTTAACTTTTCACTTTATTGTGGACTAGAATATCAATAATGTGAGTTACAAATATGAGAATATTACTAATAACGACCTTTCCTTAAACATGAAGGGGAGAGTCTTTGAATACACACACACATGCAAAAATAATTTTTTAAAAGGTCACCACTGCTACAAAAATACTTTAAAAGTTCTATGGAAGTAAAATTTTCAATCTTTACATATATGCAAGATTTTAACACAATTATAGTATATAGCACTAAATAAATATGTGGAAATAATGCAAAAAAAGAAAGACTAGGCACTAAGTCATGTACATGTAGTCTTAGACTTGTTGCAAAAACCAGATATGTTTTTGAGAGATAAAAAGATTGTATTAAATACAATATTTTGCACTAATAAATAACTATATATCTTAGAAGAACATTTCTGACAATTGTCATGGGTTTAGCTTTTAATGGCATTTATTTTTTTTTTGAATTTGCAAAATGTTCATTCTTAAAATGTCTTTCCCCATTTGTATGAGATCTGAAGAATATCACATCCACAGTGATCTGTGCCTTAATAAGTGTATTTTCTAACATCAAGATGATTGTACTGTTCATAGGCCCATCATAACATACTTTTATAAAAAAAAAAAAAAATTGTGAAGACATGGAAGACATATTCTACAAATACTGTATATGAGACATGATAGTCATTCGCTACCTGAGAGTATATGGATTCTAGAGAGTCACAAGAACCTTCCCTACCATGAGGTAAGTCACAGCAAACTGGCAGTTTTTAAGCGTAAATATGTATTATACTTAATAAACAGTAAAACTGATAAACTACCAGTATTTCCCTCCCCCCTCCAAACCCCCACCCCTCCACATCAGCACTATAACTGAACATAACACTTCACAATCAATGCACCATCTAAATATCTCTCCCTCAACCCCTTTTCCCCATAACTTGCATTTTATCAACTATTTTTACCTTTATAAAACACATCTTTCCACATACTGTGATTTCTCTGAGTGACAAGTACTTGTATTACCACTGTGACTCAAAATATCAATAGGAAAGACAATTACCAGTCAATAATTAAAACTGCTTGCTGAACCACATGATTTCAAATTTATGTCATCCAAGTCGGGTACAACTCTCTTCAACTCTGCATCGGTCAGTCCATTGGCTCTCACAATGTGGTCCAGTCTTCCCAAATACCAGTTTGTATCCTGCATGAAGTATGGGATACGGGTCTCTTCAAAGTCGCCCATGTTTTTCAATTTGTCCACATCTTTATAAGAAACCTTGCCCAGCCTGGCAAGGGCGTGGAAGTCGATGCTGTGTCTGTAGCGTAACAGTTCTAAAGCACCTGTCAAGTAAACTTGGTCCTTGCTAAATCCACCTGAAAATTTGGGCAAAAGTAAGATATTGTTTTGTATTTAGAAACATCATCATGGTATTTCATTTGTGTTAGCATTTATACTGCTTTTTGTCTTTTAAAAAATAAATTAATTTTTTCTTTTAATAATGAGCTTATCTGATTTCAATTTTGAATATTCATGTATGGATTGATAGGAAAGTGTAAAATTCAACCATCTGCCCTTGATTTTATTAATTCAGCACACACACACACACACACACACACACACACAGACACACACACACACACACACACACACAGAGTTTGTCCATACCTGGCTGTGAGGTATCAGTCTGGCCTCTCTTGGTCCTCATACAGTAGTCCCATCTGGTGTGAGGATCTTGAACAAACCTTCCCAGGTCTTTGAACAAGTCCCTCAGTGACATGTGCGCTGCCCAGTACGTCGTGTAATACAATATGGCAGCCCGCCACAGAGATGGATCCTTCCTGACCAGTATACTGTGTAGTGCAGCAAGGCCCTCCTCCGTTGGGTTGATGGGTTCCATGTCGAGCTCTTTGCGTTTCTTCCAGTTGTACCAGGGCTGGAACTGGTTGTTGTAGCTCCGAATGTAGTGAGTCCCTGAAATGAAAGGGTGATTTGAAGCATTGTACAGATTTGCATTGATTCATTTTCTTAAAATACAGTGTATACTCTAAAAAATGCAGAAAATGATACAGATTACTAGGGGGCCGTAGCAATAGTCCAAAGGTTCATTGGTCCGAATGTTCACTATAGAACCTTCGGACCAATGAACACTTGATTTAAAAAAAAAAAACGATGAAAAATTTGCCATTTTTCAGACCAATGAAACTTCAGACCAATGAACCTTCGGACTACTGAGACGCCCCCGATTACTAGTACCTCCTTTCCTATTACATTTTATATATTTAAACCTAATTAAGCCATATGAGACTCACCAACTTCATGGCGTAGCAATCCATCCACCCAGTGCTCCCTGAGGTTCCAAACCCTGACATTCAGAGTGGGCTTTCCCTTCACATTTGTCATAGAGGCACGCGACATCAAAACTTCTGACAAGTTTACAGAGATTTCCTCCTCGAGATTTTCTTTTCTGAAAACCAAAAATGAGAATTGGTTTGGATAAATACTGACCAGAATTCCTTTTGTCTGATATTACTCAATGACTTGCTCCAACACAAAATTTACAAGTTATTTTGTATTTATGTACCAAATGTACATTTTGCACATAAGGTAATTTCATCTGAACACTTTAAATGAGCTGCAGTGCCTGCATTTTTTAAATCTTCTCTCTTTTTAATAACAACAAAATATTTGCAATGTATAACAAATTTGGTGTCAATTGCAATTAAAACACTGTCAATTGTTATTCACAATAAATGTATGAATAACAAATTTGGTGTCAATTGTATGAATAAATTAAACAACATTAAAAGTACCTGAGATATTGAAGCACCATGGCCATAATTTGAGTTCTTGACATGGGTTTCCCTCCCGTCTTCTCCTCAAAGGTCTCGTAACTTCCATACTTTGCTATTGCCGTCTCCATGATATGTACAGCCTGAAATGTAACAATTAGGGTTACATACTTTTTGTAGATGTGGTGGTGTTCTTATTTTGGCAAAATTTGTTACAATATTATTTAACACTGTAAGCATCACTTTGGTTGCAGATTGAATGCTCAATGATCGGCCAGTCATTTTACTCTCAAATGGAGCCAGAAAGGACACCGTTGTGTGTTAAGGGGGCTTTAGTAATCCATTCATTAAATTCTAATCTGTTTTAGATTTACTGAGACTGTAAGAACAACAAGAACAGGAAAGAAAAACTGAATTTTTTTATAACCGTGAAGAGCACTTTATCTATTAATGTACTGGGAGTATCACCCTGTGTATCACATACCTGAGTGAGGTATCTATCAGAAGGATTACTTGTGCGGGCCAGCACCTCAGGATCAGCAGGGTACTTGTATATGAAGAGAGGGTGATAGTTATAACTGGCACGAAAAAAGCGTGCCTTTTCCGATTCCACATTCTCTGGCTTTATGGCAACCAAGAGAGCCACTTTCCTTTTCTTTTTCTCCTGAAATGAGCCTGTTTGATTTGTCGAAAAAACACTGGAAGCTCTGGTTTGTTGAACTGATGGAAGTTTTGTTGATGAAGACCAAGTGGCTTGTTGGGATGCACACCTAGTCATTTGGTTGGAAGGTTTTGAGCTCAGCTCCACCCGTTTCACATTAAATCCCAATAACTGCTGTGTAGTTTCAGTAGTAGTACACATAGCTGATGATGTTGTAATCCCGGAATAATTCCACGCTGGTTTCAAAGTACGGATATCCCTACTGGAAGGTTTTCTACTTGCTGGTCCACCTGTACTTTGTCTTTTCCGTTTCTTTTTGCGTTTTCGTGATTGTGGAATGCTCTTTTTTCTTTCACTCTCATCATCTGAACTCTGAAAGCTGAAACTATCTAGAAGAGCTGTTGTCGATACAGCTGTGGCCATTTCGACTTTTTAAAGCATAGGTAAATGCTAGCTTTGCAGGACTGCACACATTTTGACCTTATTCAAGAAGTCTTCATTCCCGTTTTCCATTGACATTAAGACATCATTGATTGCTTGGCCTCGTTAATCCAATCCTTTGATATATTTGACACCAAACTACTCAAATATGTACCAAAATCAACCAAGCGTTTTGATGCAGCGGCGACAAAACTTTCACAATTTTAAATTACCTCCTTGGATACGATGACGCCATTCCTTCCCACCGGAAGCGGAAGTGTCATCAAGGTCAAGGCCAGAATGGCTCATAAGGAGAAGAAAATCGCTGAAGCTCTTGATCACATAAAAGCAGCTGAAAAATAGTGAGTTGATGTTGTTTGATTGTATTTTTATGTGAGATATAATACTGAACCTATTCCTTATATGAATGTAAAGTAATATTCT
Source organism: Lingula anatina (assembly GCF_001039355.2). Next base: position 11,128 of record NW_019775566.1, on the reverse strand, counting down.
CCTATTCACTGCTTAAACGCAAAACGTTTTATAGCCTTGGGTCCTGGTATTTTAAATGCATAAAGGCAAAGGGTCGATATACAGGTATATTGGCATTTTCATTCATGAAATATCGAGCCAGCTTTAACTTAAACCGTTACTTGGAATCAAACAAGGGATATACACCGCTTCATTGCCAGTCAGTCCTTCGGACTTATATCAGTGATGAACGTGATTCTAGGTATCGACCTTTCAAAACATTGCATGTTATTCTCCAACACCATGCATGCAAGCAAATGTGATGTTGTTACATGACTTTTGTATGTCTATTGGTACATGTATTTCAGACTGATGACCATCACTCTAACACAGCTCCAGCTTATGAAGATTCTCTCCACCTTTTCTGTTAAACATTTAACAGTATCTCTCCCGGTTTTTTTTTTCATTCAAAATACAGTACTAGTATTATAAATATTGGGGTGGTTTAAATGATTTGGAATTAATTTTATTGTACCCTATAGAACTACGAGTAGTATACATGCAGTACATGATCCATGGCTATTGGGTACATGTAAATATTATATTGATGCCAATGTTATTTTTTCAGTTTGAAGACTTCTTTCTTCAAGTGGAAGCCAGATTACGACAGCGCTGCAAATGAATACCTTAAGGCGGGTGGGTGCAGCAGTGTGAAACTGTTTATTTTCTACGGCTTAGAGTTCACCAGATTTAACATGTTGAGACCCAATGCTGAAATTACTCAAACCATTTTAATAGATATTGTTCATATGCAGTTATGAGTTAAAAAAAAAAACAAAACATTGTTTATTTTCTATGGCTCAAAGTTTACCAGATTTAACATGTTGAGACCCAATGCTGAATTTACTCAAACCATTTTAATTTATATTGTTCATATGCAGTAAAAAAAAATATTGGACTGTTATTTTAGATGCGAGTGAGATTAAGATAAAATTTAATTACCGTGTATCATCCATTTATGTATTTATACAGAAAAAAAAAAAAAAAAGATGTCAGACAGTAAAAGAATCCTCCAGTCTAAAATATCCATATAAATTTTGAATGTCAATAAAGCTTGCTTTCCTGACTTCAGGTGTTTGCTACAGGAATGCCAAGGAACTGGAAAAAGCTAGGGATATATATGTTAAGGCTGCAGAAGTTCAACTTGAAATGAAAGCGTATCCTTGATTGTCTTGTATAAAATAATCAGGGGCGGATTTAGGCGGTCTTCTGGGTCTTCCGGAAGAAGGTCAGATTTTCAAGTTAAAATTGATGGGCAACTAATTTCTTTGTCAGAAGATGGTCAAAAATGGAGGATGGATCAACAAAGATAATTTGGAAGGCTGTCAGAAAATTTCTATGAAATTTCTATGAATTTCTAACAAAATACAGTATTCACACGTAACAGTACTTGAACAAGTTATACTTAAATGAAAAGTATATGCAATGTATATCAAAGAAATAGAAAATGATGGTAAAAATAATTGCATGCATTGCAGTTATAAGTATTTGGAAGGAACCTGTGCTTTATGCCTGTGAAAAATGTTTGCCTTAAGTATTGAATGGAAAACAAGCATTATGATGAATGTGTTTAATTTCTTAACTGAAGTTTTTCAGATTATTTCATGCTGCCAAGTAAGTAAAAATCATATCTTTATATCTGTCTTTTGATGGAGAGAGAGAAAAACATGAATAGGAAATTATTCTTATAAAAATGAGCACTGGTGAATGTAGTTTTTCAGAAAAAACAATAATTTACATTTACCAACCTGATTATTATAGGCATATCCCTGTTTGCAAGAGTTCCCAGTTAAGATGCTTAGTGATTAAAGGGATAACAACTGTTCTTTTTTTTGCCAAAAAATGGGTTTTGCTGGAGTAAATAGCAATTTTCACATACTTACCAATGGTTAATGAATCCGTTCCAACAATCAAAGTTAGTCCCTGTTTTTTTTTTTTTTTTTTTTTTTTAAGTTTTGTTTTTTGTAATAATCTCTTAATAGATTATTATAGAGGGTAGCCATCTATTGAGGTCAAGTGGTCCAATGCCAATCACAAATTTAAAAATAATTATGATAACTGCTGTTTTGTCGGTAAAATAGTATTTATTATATTTTTATGAGTTGTTTACAATATATTTATTGTGAAATATGGATCTCATGTGTCAATACGAACAGATTTTATCCCTTTAATAACAAATGTACTGTATCTGTTTCAGAGCCTATGAACAAGCAGGGTTGATTTCCAAGGATATGAACCGACTCGAGGAAGCTGCAAACTTAATGGAAAGAGCTGGAGATATATTCAGGGAAAATGGTGTTCCAGATACGGCTTCCTTAACATTAGAGAAGGCAGCAAAGTAAGCGTATACATATCATCTTTGTATGAGAGTATTATGTCTTTCTTGTATTCTGTTTTAAGGCAAGATTGATTAAAGGTTTTTATTGAAAATCCTTGTAAATGCTGCTTCAATATAATTTTCATTCCTTCCTATTTCTTTGTCTGTTTGTAGTTTTTGATTGCAGGTACCTTGAAAATTTGTAATTTATTACTTACTTCTGTGCTGTTTTTTATTTCAAGGATGGTTGAAGCCTCAAAGCCAGACAGGGCTATAATGTTATATATGAAGGCATGTGATGTGGTGGAGGTAAGCTAGAATTTACTTTCACAAGTCATTTTCTGTCACCCTTTTATAGTACATGAGATATTCTGCCCCAACTGTTTTTTCTTTCTTTAGCAGTTTTGAATTTTAACAAGTGAAAGCAAAACTACAGCCCATTTATTCAAAAGAGAAACATAATTAACATAAGAATTAAGATTGTATTCTTCATCTTCTTCTTCTTGTGTATCTGACAAACGGCAGGTGTAGCGTATAGATTGCTTTAGATGGATTGAAATAGGATGAAGATTTTTTTGGATAGGGGTGGGGTGGGGGATAGGCTTCAAGTTAGATAAATGCTAAAAGTAAGCATGTGCCACCCTTAAAGAATGGGTGTGTTTTCTTATGATGCATGTTTTCTGTGGTTTAGAATGAAGACAGACCTAAACAGGCAGCAGAAGTCATTAAAAAAGCAGCCAGTTTATTAGTGAGGTGTAAAAGGTTAGTAGGATTGCTTTCTATTGATCTGTTAGTTTCATATTTTTCTTTCCTCTGTTTTTTATTCTCATGGACAAGTATTAAAATAAATTTTGGGAAATATTAAGATAAAATTTATTTAAAAGTCTAAAAATTGATGTAAAATGAATATGATCATGAAAATGTTTTCAATTATGATTTGTGTGGCTGAACTAACAAGAGAAGATGCCATCAGAAAAATGACATTTTCAAATAAAACTGTTATTCAATCCTCTCCAATTATTGATAAGAAGCTTAAATGAAATGAATAAATCTGATATTGAATTAATCTAAATATGGGAAACTTCTGGGATTTTTTTTTTCGGTTTTTTATTTTGATAATTTTTTGACCAGTTATTCAAGCAAGGCGAAATATATAAAACATGACTTCAGCAGGTAAACTTGATGTTTTAAAGGTTTGAAGAGGCCTCCAAAGTGTTACAGAGAGAAATAGATCTTAATTCAGAGGTAGAAAACTATCCCACCATATACAAAGCTGTACTAAATTTAGTCCTGGTACATCTACACAAGGAAGATTACGTGGCTGCTGATAAATCATATAAAGGTGCTTTCAAGTAAGTGAAATTTAGCCTTGTAAAGTTATCTGTAAGTTATGAAGTATGTAAGGAAGTTTTTTAAAAATTTTTATGTGATGTTTTGGGAAAATTTTTATTAATTTCTAAACACAAATTACTCTCACGAGGGAGTCGCCTAAATCTTTTAAGGCATTGGGACTGTTCACAATAATTCAACCAAGCTTTAGTGCACTAACTTCGCAGGGACTCTTTCTGAACGCAATTAGATTTACAGACTAACACGTCTCCTCCTGGCATTGAGCATGATATGGAAAATTGGTGATTTTAGGAGTACGTTGGCAACAAGAGGATGTGTGTTTGTTTGTTAATCTGATTGCATTCAGCGAGAGTCCCCATGGAGTTAGTGCGCATTAACTGACTGCATTCAACGAGAGTCCCATGGAGTTACCGCGCATTAGCTAGGGTTACAAAACCCATTTGTGAACATTCTCATGTTCTCATACGGGAGTGTCCTAAAAGTTCAGTGCTTTTCATGAGCTCTACTTTCTGTAGACATTATAGACATTATCACTGAAGGTATCTAATTCTCTTCCAGTTACCCTGGTTTTGTAGAAAGTGAGGAAGCCTCGGCCCTGGAGCAGCTTTTGGATGCCTATGACCAGGGCGATAACGATACACTTCGGGCAGTGTGCAATCTCCCTCTATTCAAATACCAGGATAACCAGGTAAGTTCCCACTCCCTGAACTTGATCAGATGAAAACATGTATGGATTTATACTGAATAATACAGGGTGTATTGGACCACTAGTGTTTGCCACATATGCTAAATATTTTGAATGCATATTAAAAAAAGGTAGCATTATTTTATATTTGAAGTATGATTGAAAAAAAAAACACTTGAAATTAATATCTTTAAAATAAATTAAATTGTATATTTCAGTCACAAAAAACACACTTTATTAATTAAATAACTAGCAGGAAAAGAAATTGTAAAGCATCATTTTACTTTCTCACTGAAGAAGCATAACTAGATTTAAAGTTTTTTGTTCTTGAGAGTCATTTTTTATCACTGTATAAACAGCAAGATTACCATATAACTGCACATTATCTGAAAAAAAAAAAAAAACATTTATTTTTACTTATTCCAGACGTAACCATAGCTGTTGAAATAATGAGATAAATCAATTTTGTTTTTCAGTTTGCCAAACTAGCACGGGACTTGGCCATCCCTGGTGAGCAGAGACGGAAGCCAGAGGCAGTCAGTGGAGCAGATGCTGGCTCAGGGTCAAGTGCCGCACCCCAGGGTGGAGCCGAGGAGGAGGATGAGGATGAGGATGAATATGCAGGAGGATTGCTCTAACTTTTAAATTAATATATTATCATATGTAAAGACACATGGCTGTGGAAATTGTGGTTTTTGAGATGTGTAAACTATGACCCTGTTCCCATACCTAGATCAATCTAGCAGGATTGACCTATCGCTGAGGGGTTTCCTGCTAAATTTCACTCAGCTTGAGCAGCTCTTATGTCTGGCACACCTACTGAAGCTGTTATGGGTGCCAGACATCTTAGCCACTTAAGCTGAATGCAATTTAGTGAGAAACCCTTCAGGAATGGCTCGATCCTGCTAGATCTATCTGGGTATGGAAACAGGGTCTATGCCAGTTGTGTAGCAAGTTTTTAACAATGGATTAACTTCAGAAATCAAAGGACACTGGTAGTCAGAAATGTGTTGAATAAGCATGTACTGTTGTATAGACATTACTCCAAAGAGAGGCTTTGCCAGGGCATTTCTATTACTCATTAGTACATGAGTCATTTCAAAGTACATGTATTTTCCTCTTCTCTTCCTACTTTCTTTTACTCTTCTCTTCCTACCAACAGAATCGACAGTGCACTTAAGTGCAATAATTTACCCCCTTTGAAACAGGATGAGAAGAGAGGAAAAAGAAAAAAGGAGAAAAGGTAGAGTGGATTGAGAACCTCCGATGACAGCTAGGCCGTAAGCAAGGAGGGGGAGGGGGGTCACAGCAACTTCTCTTTAAGCTGGAAAATCCACTCTGAAACAATATTTGATCTTGTAGGTTCATTTCTCAAGTTAGGTCAGCAGAGAGGGTACAAAGGTTCACCTTTTCAGAACAAGATTCTCCCCTACTGACATTGCTGCCTACAGGTAAGAATGGGCCGACATGTATAAGTTCTTAACTATCCTGCACCCAACTACATATACTTCATGATTTAAAGTGCAGTAATGCTAACAGGGTGTAAACCAATTCTGCACTGATGCAAATGACATCAGTTGGCTTTTAGGATCCAACAGTTACCAGGCAAGCAGAAGGCCACCTGGATGAGCTGCTGCTGGGACAATAAAGTGAGTGAAGGGTTAACTATAGCATGAAGAGGGTTGGAGTTCCTCTACTTTTGGCAAAATTTTTCCTCTTTGTTTGCCAAAGAAAATTGTAAAGTTTCGAGAAAATTTTATACGAAATGTGCAAAATATGGGTAATTTATTTGAGGTATTTCTTCTCTAGACTAATTATAACTATTCTATGGCCTTATATCTGATAAGGCATGCAAGTATTGATGTCCATATCATTGAATGTTAATATAAGTATCTAAAACTGCATTCAGATTCACACATTGCACTAGCTGGAACAGTGCAACTCTTTGGAGAATTCTCACTAAAGTTCAATCAGTGGAATAAGCTTAATTGTCTGACATGCCTCCTTGAGCAGCTTTAGGGGGTAATTACCTGTACTCATGGTGTGCTGATTTAGCTGATTCCACTGAATGCACTTTATCGAAAATCCCCCACAGAGTTGGACCGACCCAGCTAGTACGATGTGTGAATGTGAATGCCCCCTAAGTGTATAATTTGTAATGTTTTATGTCATATGAGGTCAACAAGTGAAGATCTGATAAAAAGAAATTATCAGTGGAGATTAATTTCACTATATTCTCTTACCAAAATCCCATTAAGAATGCCCTTTAAATAAGTTAACCATACACTTGGATTATGCTCAATAATGAAAGGAGTAATTTTAGTAAATAAAGCTTTTGGTGAGTTTAATTGTGATGGAATATAGGTCTATAAAGATTGAAAAATTATTGAGAATTCCAGGAAATTCTTTTTAACAAATACTATTCTCTTAATTGAGAGCTTTTATTACTGTTTCATGATGTATGTTAAGTGTGATTTTCTATTAACTGAAAACTAATTAACATATTTTATCAGGAAAAAGGTTGCTTGTTTCCATAATATATGTGGTTATGTAATTATTTGAAAACGTTACTTGTAATGTTTATATTTATATATATTTCCTTTTGGTAGAGTGAAAATTTTCAAGAGAAATATAATTTTTGTCCCTTGTGCAAATTATTTATTGCATTAGATATATCTGCTATTATTGAATATCAAAGAGATCTGAATGAACTAGTAACAAAATAATTTCCATATAGTTAATGTCTGTAAAAAGTTGAGAATAAAGCAAATCTTCAGGCGTGGATCCTTGTTCTCTTACCACAACAGTGGCGGGTTTAAGGATGGCGGGGTGGAGGGTGGTCACGGCTCTTTACATAAGAATTTTGACTAGCTGAATCATAGTTCTAAACTGTACCAAATGGCACCATTTTAAGTCCAAAACGCCAAAATTTATGTGCCCCTCATGGCTAGACGGTAAATGCTCACTGAATCTCAGCTTCAGGATTTGAAGGCTTATACTTTTTAGTCAAATTGAGTAGGCCCCAGTTTCACAAAAAAACAAAAACAAAAAAACTTAAGTCAGTTTCCTGGCTTTGTTGACTAGTATTTCCATGAGAACGCTGTAACGCTACTCCTAATAGGGTTAAATGTACCCATGTGACCATGTAACCTTGGTAATTAAGTTCTAAGCCAGGGAATCTGACTTAAGTTATTCTTAACTATGAGTTACGCATATCTTCTCATTATCCGATTTTCTTGCGTAGTGAAATTGACCTTATTATTTACGAACTCTTTTGGGTGAAAACTTAGCCAAAGTAATGACCACTGTGTCATTTGAGTTGTTTATCATGAATGTGAATTTGTTGCTGTTGTTTGGATAGGTAAAACATAAGTTTCCGTTTTATGCCATTTTGAAGGGTTCTCAACCTCTATAACTATGGTGTGGCAATATTGAGAATTTTTTTCAGCTGCTGGTGTTTGTTTGCCGTTGACTTCATAAGGCGACCTGTTTGAGTTTCAATGTGCAAATGTAACTACTGGTTCTAAATCTTTTCAAGAATGTTCGTTTTTTCCCCGTCTTGAATAAAATTAAGTTTAAATAACGTTTTATACTGCATGACCTCAACTTGACAATCCTTGAAACCATACTTTGCCATATGTTCTGTGTTATGCAGTTGGCATTGTTCAAAAATTAGACAAAGATGTGAAGCTAACTCTACGAAGTTTTGAAACGAACAGTAAAAATTACAATACGTGACAACAAATATGGAGATGTTCTCTCAACAAACGCGGCTCAGGTTGAACTAATTATGTAGAGTCGCATTTCGCACCTGCAACGCATTTTGCAACCAGGAATTGCGGCTGTGCAAAATCCATATTACAAACTATGGCGCCTTTCATTGTCGATGATGAGACTCTTATCAGGGCCTTTAAATTTGGTCTGCCAATTGAAAATCGTCAAGCCACCAACCTAAATGATAATTGTTACAAAAAATAGTTGTCATATATGCTTTAAGCATCAATTCTGTCATAGGGGACATACACTTGTTAATCAGAAGAACAATTGAATTTCATCCAACGCTTTTCAATATAAGTACCAGTATGTGCATGTACTGTATGTAGTTACACACTCTTTGGTTGCCTTCTCAAAAATGGTGGATTTACCGACCTATAAATAATATTATTGCTCAATTTTCTCATAAGAAATGGTACCAGCGGTATCAGCTAAGAGGTGGGTCACAACCGTGTCGGACTTGCAAATTGGTCAGTGTCAAAGGTTGAATGGATATCGTTTAATGAAGCTGACCTTTCTTAACAAGTGTTTAGCAAACCGCTGACAAAATTTGCCAGGTATTACCTAAGTAATTTGCGAGAGGTGATTAGTGAACGTGTAATAGACTTCATAGAGCATCTCCAGAGCGTGGCATAAGTATTCTTAACTAGTATACTACCAGTGTGGTAGCCAATCAGAGGCCGTGGTTTAAGCCAGATACAACACTCGTCGCCGAGCTGTACGTGAAAATTACTCGAGTACTGTCTCGCCTGCGGCTCGCCAATACACTCGTAATATTTCACGTACAGCTCGGCGTCTCGTATTGTATCTATCACTTTATAGGGGGTTCACGGGTAAACGAATATTCTCTATCGGTATGTATATCATGTGAAGCCTCAGTCACAACCGGCTGTACGGGCTCTTACGGACTGTTTGCGTCCAAATTTTGCTCAGAATCTCACGTCCCACGCAAGACCTTCTTATGAAATTTCGAGTTCACAGACAGCCCGTAAGCACGTACGGAGGATGTTGGACATGTCCAAAAGATTCTACGAATAGCCTGCGAACAGCGAGGCCGCAAGCGTAACTTGCTCCCCTCGCACGGAGTTAGCAAGAGAGATGCGCGTTGTGCAAGACGCACGTCGCAAGCACAGGCCTACCCAACTACACTGTACCAGACTCGGCACATACGGATCCTGAATTAACCGGAAGGCCTATATCGGACCACTCTACCCATTTTCAATGTGTGTGTCAGATCGCATTTCGGAGTATCATACCCCAGAACAGTTTTTGTAGGGCGACCGCGGGCTCATCCTGTCGGTGTTCTGACTGATACTCCGAAATGCGATCTGACACACCTTGAAAACGGGTAGTGTGGTCCGCTATACCGGTTAATTCAGGATCCGTATGTGCCGAGTCTGGTAGTTGGGTAGGCCTGAAGCAATGAAGGAGCAAGTGCCCTTTGCCTGTTGAGTAAGGCGCACGCCCTCACAACTAACGAACAAAGTAGAGAGCACACCGGGAATGCGTCGCACGTTCGTCACCCTCACGCCTGGTGTATAAAAGGCGTGCTCAGGACGCACGCTCTTGTCTCTACAATGAACGTCGACTGTGTAACGTGTACAATTTGCAAAATTTTCAAAACCGACGGAAAAGGGCACTACTTTAGCCGTGCGTTGCATTCCCTTCGTAAGTGGTGAGTGTGTGCCACGTACACAAGACGCAAGACAAACTCAAGAAATGAGTACAATTTGAAAGGACATCTCATGTGGCCCTTGCGACTCGCAAGGCAGACTTTCCTCTACCTCTACGAACTCCACGGCCTCCGCAACACCCAAAAATCGCAGGGGACGTACGATCCTGAAAGTCGTGCGTCCGGTTGTGACCGAGGCTTGATATAATGCTATACCATCTCGTGATACATGCAGTTAAAACGTCAAGCGTCAGTTAAAGATACTTCGGTTGCCCAACGTTGTATGCAGTGTGTCAGCCCCCATGTGAAGACTTTCCATGACCTTGGTACCTGAAAGAAACATAAGCCTACACCCGAACATACGGTAGTGGTGAGGTTACTGTTAACAAAGAGCATGGACGCTGATGAGCTAGTATTTTTCGTTAATGGAAAGAAGGTATTTCGAATTTAATACGCGGTCACGTACTTATTGTCATCTATTACTGTTCTTTAGATTAACTTAGAATTGTTTCTGTAACTGACCATAACTGTATCCACTGGAGAAAATACGGAATGCATTCTTGACAATATTTAACTCAGTTTTGGTTAAAAGTTCATATTTTCAGCAACGACTAGGGCAGACCGGGGCTAGTTGGCCCAGTTAGACACTTTTGGCCTTAAAGAGCCAACTGGGCGTGAGTTAGAGTAACAAAAGTGGTTTTGAAGTAAGCACCATGAAGTAAGCTACCTATGCAACGTCATTATTTCTCAAATATAATGCCAGATGGCTCACAATTTGACGAAAAACGGGTCGAGGCAAGTTGGCACCCTATACTTAAATGAAGTAAGTATCCTATGTAAACGTCATAAAATACTTTTTTACTTTATAAAATTGATTTATGAGAGTTTTTGATGAATAAGTAGTTCAAATGAGGCAGATATATTGAGGTTTCTCTACGTTACGTTGTATGTGTTGTAAGAACCAAAATATCTATTAATTAAACTTGTTTTGTTTTAATTAAGAATAACAGTGCTTTAACAATGGTCTATAGCTCTGTTGTGCGCAAAGGATTGTAGTCTATGTGAGGGGCCAACTTGCCCCGAGACAAGGGGGGCAACTAGCCCCAGGTGCACAATTTTTATATTTAAGGATTTCAGCCGTTTATAGTGCAAGAATGGACTGCGATAAAACATTTTAGTAAAATTTCAAACAATTAGCTTTAGTTTGATGCCCTATACGTATACTTTATTCGATCAAAAGCATATGGAAATAGATTTTTAAATCTCTTAAACAAAATTACTTTTAGGTGCAAAAACCGTTTATTTCACCCTG